>BQNB010002252.1:0-75709 GCA_026074375.1 Tanacetum coccineum | reverse complement strand
TACTAGCTTTTAATATAGGATTTTATGATTGAGTCTTATAGTTTAAGCATCATTAGTTAAGTTTTCAAAAGGGTAGCTTATGTCTAAGCTTATTAAGCCTTTTAGCTTGTCCAATTTTCTAGCTCTTTGAGTCATAGTCTGAGTTAGCTACTTTTATCATCAAATTTATTTAGCTTTTAGTATTTCTATATTAAGTAGCTTATCATTTTTAGACAAAGCACATCATTAGCTTTCTAGAACTTCTTTTAATTCAGAAAATGAGCTTATATTAAAGCTTTTGCAAGCTATTAAGTGTCATATAAGTTTTTAAGCTAAAACCCTTAGTTCCTGTAACAGCTTATTCATAAGATGTTTTAGGGCTTATTTGTCACTTTCAGACAAAAAGCTTAGTTTTAAAGTTGTTTAAAATCACGTTTTTAATAAGTTTAGATATTTAGTTTTTGTTAAAAGTAAGAAAATAAAAAAGTGCAAAAAGGGGGTTAACCACACTCGAACCCACGACCTCCCTCTCAATAACCATACGTGTTAACCATCATGCTACATTAGCTCATCCAGTAACCTTTTCCCAAGTTTAATACTATTACCATTTTTCATTTTCTTTACACTTAATAAGCCGTAGCTTATACAGCTTATTTTGGAGCTTATTTGTTTAGCTGTGTGATTAGTTTTATTTTTCTCGTATTCCTTGTTGCTAGTAGTATTTTTCCTGATTTTTTGAGAATTTTCCCTTTATTAGATTATTTTCTAGGATTTTCCGTAGGTTTAAAAATTGAAAAATCAATAAAAAATAGAAAAAAGTTTCAGAAAAATACAAAAAAATAATTTTTAGTTTTATAAAAAATAGCTTTAGGTTTACATTCAGTAAAATCATTTTCACCACTTTTAGATTTTAATTTTCATTTTTAAGCTTTTAAAATTAAGTTTAAAAATAGGATTTTAATTTTAAAAATAGTTAAAAATAGTTTTCTGAGTTTTTATGTTATTTTAGACTTTTCTAAGTTTAAAAATCATTTTTCTAAATTTTTAGTACTTAATTTGCTATTTTTTAGGATTTAATTAGATTAAATCAGTTTTAAATTCATAATAAATTCAAAAATAATCAAAAAAATGTTTTTCTTTTTCCTAAAATTTTCTTTTGTCCTATCTTAGGTTTAGAAATTTAGTTTACATTTTTAGGAGTTAAATTTAGTTTACTTGCTTATTGGTCGCGTTTTATTTGTTTCCCGTTAATTGTTAAGTGCTTTAATTGTTTTTAATTGCTTGTTTTTAATTAGTAGTTATAGAAAACCCAATCAATCTTCGAACCCATTCAAATCAGTATCCAATATCAAGCGAGGTTTCAATTTCTCAAATCGTTGGGAAAACGACCCGGGAAATCATACTTTCCGGTAAACATACGTATATTATATATTATATATATATATATTTTAAAGAGTGAATTTTCCTTAGGGAATTTTCTTAATTGCTCTTGTGGATTAATTTTCTCTGTGAAAAAAATTTTTAAAAATATATTAGTGTATATTTAAGCGTATCAATTTTTGGCGCCGCTAGCCGGGGATTTGAGTTAAAACGAATCTCTCGTTTTGTTTTGTTAAAAAGATTGAAGACTCCATTCGTCTCCGAACGTTTCATTTTTTAAAAACAAATTTCAAAATCAATTTTCTTTTCTTTTCTTTTCTAGTAAAGCTATCAATAAATAAACACATATAAAAAAAATCAAAAATATAAAAAATTGTCCTTTTAAAAAAAAAGAAATTAAATTAAACAAATTGGTAAAAGAACACAACATATAATTCTTCAATTAGATATTATCATAAATAAGTTCCGGTGAACTGAAAAGTTCCCAATTCGAACAAAAGATTTACACTGCCATTCTGTTTCTCTAACGAAGTCGCTCACCTAAAAAGCAATTTTTAAGAGCTACCGTGAATAAGTTATTATTTGGTGTATGGTCTCTTTCCGTGCTATCCATTAAAATTTGTTGTTAAAAAAAAATTAAAAATCAAAAAAAAAAAGAATTAGTGTAAATTTCTTCTTTATTCATAGATTTTTCCTTTTGATTTTCTCTTTTTAATGCATGCGCACTCATTCGCAAAACAATCGTACCAAACCGTCGTCAACAACAACAAACCCTTCCGTTGATTGTTGAACCTTTAATTTAGAAGACCAATTCCCGACATACCATAGTTGCGATGGCGGATTCGACTATGAGAATTACTCCGTGCACACCATCCGAGGGTTACGTAGAAGCTATTGTTTTACCCGAACTCAAAATGCCGATCATTTTGAATCAAAACTAATTTGCTTCAATTGGTTCAAGCGAACCCCTTTTTAATTTCATGGTTTAGAAAATGAAAATCCTCATACTCATATTAATAAGTTTCAAAAGGATTACTTCTGAGAAATATGTATTAAAGAATTTTGATCCATTACGATTTAGGAATTGCCAAAGAAGAGATTAAGCCTAATGATGTTTCCTTATTCGCTCGAGGGAGCCGCTAAAACTGTAACTGAGAAAGAACCTCCGAATTCCAATTTTTGACTTGGACGATCCTCGTTACCAAGTTCGTTACACCAATATCCCCCCCTTCAAAAACCACTCACCTTAATAACAAATTTCTCGTTTTTCACAAAGAATCGATAATCTTTTAGTGAAGCAGGAACTTTTAAAGGGTATGCTTAGGATCTTGCCCTCAACCACCGGATTTCGAGTTACTCAAGTTGATACATTTTATATATGGTTTAACCGAGAATGGAACAATACTCCTTAAATGCCGCGGCGGGTGTTAATTTGTTTAAGTAAGACTACTAGGAAGCTTTGAATATAATTGAAAACAAGTCAAAAGTACGTTATTTGAGAAACAAAACAAATGTTTCTCGGGTTAATTCTAGGGAAAATGTTAGCAAAACGGATGAACGAATTGACAAACTTGCGGATCAACTTTCGACCTTAGTCGAGATTGTTTCCAAAAAGGTTGTTGTCCCCCCGCACCGGTTTAAAGGGTATAGGAAAATTGTAGTTACCTGTGTGTAGCTCAGCAGGTATATATTGTCCGGCTACCGATAATAACCAAAAATGTTTATGCAACTAACGTGAACTATAATCAACAAGCCCCACCAAATCGTGTAGTAAGTCAAAGTAGGCAACAACAGGATATGCTCCAGTGCAAAATCAAAGTCAAAATAGGAATTCAATAATCAAGGACAAAATAATAAATTCAATCGAGGGAAAATTTGCAAAATCAAGGATTTCAAGGTCAATTACTAATCCATGCTCGAATTTCAAAACCAAGGGTTTCAAAATCAAAACAAACCGATCAATTGCCTAATAATCAAGTGAATAACGATTTTCACATGATTTTTTTTTTGAATTACAAAGGAAGTCTATTGAACAAACGATTAGAATTTGCAATACCAAATCACATCGATAAAGGGAAGAGTTAAAGACGAATTCAAACACCACCAAGAATCAACAAAACCGTTTTGCTGAGTCAAAATGATCTTTTCAAAACACTTGCCAAATAATATTCAGAACCTGTAATGCAGTTTCCTTCAAGCCCAAGCCTCACTCGGGTACTTTTCCGAGTAATACATATCCTAACCCGAAGGCGAGATGAAAGCGATCCTACCCGAAGTGTGTAGCTTACGAGGACCCTCTAATCCAACTAACCTTCCCCGAAAAGTAGTGGCACAAGACCGAAGGAAATAAAACGGATGAGGACAGAAATGATTTACCAAGGAAGTACCACTCAATATTCCCACCTCCTGGTTATCCTAAACCAATTCGGAAACCGAGAATCCGAAGACCTTTACCCAAATCAAACTCCGATACCCGGAACCCGAGGATACTGAAGACGACCTAAGCCAAGTATATCCTTATACCCTCAAAAGAGTAAATCCAAAAAATCAAGAAAAAGCTTCATACCAAAAAGAAAAGATTTTCAAATTGTGTTCAAATTTGCGTTTTGATAAAGTTTGCGATGCATTTTTTTTTAATGCCAGAGAATTCTCCTACGATTAGGGATTTGTTAATGAAAAAAGAACAGTTGCTCAAATAGAGAAATTCCATGAACGAGAAATGCTCGCAATGCTCCTTTCCTTAAAAAGCTTCCCGAAAAGCTAGGAGATCCGGGAAAATTTCTTATTCCTTGTGAATTCCCGGGAATGGAGATATGTTAGGCCTTGGCCGATCTTGGTGCGAGCATTAATCTAATGCCCCTTTCGATTTGGAAAAAACTTTCGTTGCCCGAACTTTCACCGACTCGAATGACTTTAGAGTTAGCGGACCGACCATAAACTTGACCCTAAGGGTTTAGCCGAGACGTTTTACGTAAAGTATAAAATTCCACTTTCCCGCCGATTTTCCGTAGTTGTCGATTTCGAAGCTGATCCCCAAAGGGGTTAAACCTCTATACTTGGAAGGCCATTTTGAAACCGTCGTTAAACCGTTAATAGACGTTTATGAAGGAAAATCACCCTCGTGTTGATACGAAGCCGTCACTTTCATTTAGACCAAACCATGAAATATACCTCTACAAATGACAAATAGGAAAACTTGAATTGACATCCTTGCTGAAATTTTTGGTGAGGAGTATGTTCCGAAAATATTAATTCAGTACGTTGTTTATCTTGGACCTAGTGATGATTTTTCAAATGGCAATCACTTCGACGTTTGAGCCGGTTATCTTCCGAATTTACTTTGGAAGAAATCGATGCTTTTCTTTATGACAAATCATCTCTTTGGAAAGTGATCAAGATGAATTGTGATCCGAAAAGAAATTTATTGCTTGAACAATAGTTAAATTAGGACTTACTTAACACACTATCCGTATCAAATTAACTCCGATGGACCTTAAGCAAAGTAAAGTTACCGAGGCCAAATCTTCAATTGAAGAGCCTCCGGAATTAGAATTAAAAGACTTACCATCTCACTTAGAATATGCTTTCTTGGAAGAAAACGATAAGTTACCCGTCATCATAGCAAAAGATTTAAAAAACGATCAAAAGAAGCTCTCATTAATTCTTAAATCTCATAATCGTGCAATTGGCTTGGAAAATAAACCGATATCCAGGGTATCGACCCTCGTATTTGACTGCCATAAATTTTGATGAAAGTACTATTTAAACCATCGTGCAAAGTCAAAGAGGGTGAACCGAAAATTTCGTTGAAGTCAAAAAGAAGGAGGTGATTAAACATCTTGAGCCGAATGATATACCTGATCTCCGCCAGCCCGTGGGTTAGTCCAATCCATTGTGACCAAATAAAGGAGAATTGAACGTCGTTACAAGAATAAAATGAATAATACCGGACACGTCTGTTACCAGATGTGAGAGTAGTATCGATTAAATAGAAGCTTGACGAAGCAACTCGTAAAGATCATTTTCCTCTCCCTTTCATGGATCAAATGCTAGAACGTTTAGCCGGCAATAATTCTAGTGTTTCTTAGATGGGTTTTTCAGGGTAATTTCAATATCCAATTGATCCTCATGACAAGAAAAAACTGACGTTTAACGTGCCCGTACGGTACTGTTTGCATATCGTTGTATGGCCAATTATGGATTAGTAATGCTCCTATAACCTTTCAACGTTGTATGATGCGATTTTTCACGAAATGATAGAAAAGACAAGGAGGTGTTTATGGATGGATTTTACCTTTTTGGTGATAATATTGATTCATGTCTTTCTAATCTTGACACGAATGTTAAAAAGATGTGAAACACGAAATTGTCCTTAATTGAGGGAAAATGTCATTTCAAGTGTAAAGAAGGAATTGTTTTAGGTCATAAGATATCAAGTCCCGGAAAATGAGGTCGACCAGCAAAAGTCGATGTTGGATTGCTAAACTCCATCAACCGACTACCGTTAAAGGAGTTAAAGTTTTGTAGGTCAAGCGGGATTTTACCGTCGTTCATCAAGACATTCCAAATTTTTAGACCAATAACTCACCTTCTTCGAAACAAGACAACACCGTTTGTATATTCTCAAGATTGTATCAATTGCTTTCGAAACCTTAAGAAGAAGCATACCAGAGGCTCCGATCTTAGTTGTCCTGGATTGGAACCTACCTTTCGAATTAATGTGTGATGCGAGCGATTTTACGATTGGTGCGGTTCTTGGACAACGTAAGACAAAGCATTTTCAACCGATTCATTATGCTAGTAAGACAATGACCCAAGCTCAAATTTATTACACTACAACGGAGAATGAGATGCTCGCCGTAGTGTATGCTTTTTGAAAAAAGGTTTTTTTTATTTTCAGCCTAATCTTGTTCTTATCTAAAAGCATTTTTTATACCGACCACTACTGCTTGAAATACCACAATAACAAACAAGATGATGAAATGCCAATCCAAGGATTGCTATCGATGTTTTACTTTACAAGAGTTCCGATATCACCATTCTGACAAAAAGGAGTGAAAAACTACCCCGATCATTTGTCAAGAACTCGAGAATCCTCACAAAGATGTTTTGGACAACGATAGACATAAACGGACAATTTTCCTTTAGAAACTCTTAGGAGTTATATCAAACAAGTACCCCATGGTTTGCCGATTCGCAAACAACCATGCGGGGGGGGAATTTTTATCATAATAGAATGTCAACTTAGACAAAGGAATATTTTAAAGATGGTAAAACATTATTTCTTTGGATTGATCCCTACCTCTTTTCGTATTTTGGCGGAATCAAATCATTCGTATGTGTGTATCTGGGAACACGATAGCCTTGAAATCCACAAGGCTTGTCATAAGGACCCACTGGGGGCCATCAAAAGTGCCAGTCTCACCGCTCGCTCGAAAAACTATTAGATGCCGTGTTTTCCCATTTTGGCCAAACTATATATCACGATGCTCATTCAATATCAAAATCTGTGATACTGCCAACGACAAGGAAAAATAACCAACGTGATGAAAAACCTCAAAAAACGCTATCCAAGTTTGTGAAATCTTCGACATATGGGTATCGATTTAATGGTACCTTTTCAGTCATCCAAAGTAAATAAGTATATCCTTGTAGCAAGTGATTATCATTCGAAATGGTTGAAGCAAGGCGCCTCATCCGCAAGAAACTGCGCATGTGAAGTTTGTTAAATTTTTAAAGTCTCTTTTTGCCCATTTTGTAACACCGAAGAGCTATAATAAGCGATCGAGGACACTGTAATGATCAATTATGCTAAATAATGTCAAAATATTGATCACACATTGTTTAGCTACCGCTTACCACCCTTAAACGAGTGGTCAAGTTGAAGTGTCAAATCGTGGTCTTAAACGTATTCTTGAAAGGACAGGTTTTTAAAAAAATGAGAAAACCGTGCATCCTGTCTACAAAGCTAGACGATGCTTTGTGGGCATTCCGAACCGCTTTCAAAACACCAATCGGATGCACACCTTATCAGCTCGTTTATGAAAAGTCTTGTCATTTACCAGTCGAGTTAGAACACAAATCATATTGGGCTCTTAAACACGTCAATTTTGATCTCAAAACCGCGGGTGATCATCGGAAGCTGCAACTAAATGAACTTAATGAGCTTCGAGATTAAGCTTATGAGAATTCATTAATTTACAAGGAGAAGACGAAGAAGCTTCACGACTCAAAGATCAAGAATCGAATCTTCAATGTTGGTGATCAAGTTTTACTCTTTAACTCCCGATTAAAGATATTCTCCGGAAAGCTTAAAACTCGTTGGTCAGGACCTTTCACTATTGCTCAAATTTTTCCTTATGGAACAGTGGAATTATCTCAACCTGATGGTCCGAATTTCAAAGCAAATGGTCACCGTGTAAAACATTACTTCGGAGGGGACATACCACCCATGGTAGTCCCAGATCTCCACACTCTCCCTAAGGACAACTAAATTCAGGGATCGAGTCGAGCTTGTGACTCGGTGACCAAAAACAAGCCGCTTCGTGGGAGTTCACCCCATGCTTATCTAATTTCTTTCTATTTTCTAATGTGTTGTGGCTATCCTCTACCGTTTCTTATTATTTGTTGTGATTTTTACATGATTGATCCAACAATTTCTGAAGCCTCTCGTGTTCGGTGTTATATCCTGTTTCACTCGAGCTTCCTATCCTTTGTTTGAAATTAGTTTGGGGAAATCCAATATCCTTTCATCTTATCGATTCATATTTATCTTTGCATACTTCATAAACGGCTTAGATTTACGTAGAGACCCGACCTTAAACATTGAGGACAATGTTTCATTTTAGTTTGGGGAGGGAATCTATCGATTTGATGTTGCCTGCTTATTGTTTTGTTCTCACGTATCCGTTTTCCCACAAAAATAGCAAAAATTTTAAATTTTTAAGTTTGTTTTAAAAAAAATAAAAAAAAAAATAATAATAAAAAGTGTTAAGACACGAATGTAGGTTTTCCGTTGGTGAGAATAAGAAGTAATTTTTAACCCGATCGTACGTATAGAGTTCTAGCTTTCTCCCTTAACAATTAATGATGATAGTTTATGCTAGTCTCATGTAGACTTTAAACATGCTAGACTTGAAATCATTAGTAAATGAAGACTTGTGCTAATCTCAAGTAGATTTTAAATATGCCATGTTGGATTTTATATAGGCTAAGTATTTGCGAATTTCTTTATTAGAGATTTTAAATTGCGAAAAACGAGAAATGATAGTGATATTTATAAGTCATGACATTAAACGTAGAATAGTTGGTTTTCTTTCAAGCTCATAAGTGTTAATTTTGTCTTTTTCTCCCATTAGCTTTATATATAATTGTTTAATAAATAGAGTTGTGCGATTTTTTGGTTAATAATTCACACATCACGGGCTTGTCGTATAGTGAAGGTGTTATATAGTGAATATCTAGAGAGTTTTGGCGGATGTGTATGTGTTTTTGTTGTTTGGTAGATAATAAAATAAGTTATTTTACTAATATAGAGTTTTCTTCCTTTTTCTTCTTTCTTTAGTTCCTTTGTGATTAGGATGAGTACAACAACAGGAAATACTTAATTTGCATACTAATGTATCACATTTAATAAATATTTTGCTATACCTAAAGGCCTTAGGGTATATGGGATAAGTAGAATTCAAATAATGAACCCAAGACTGATAAAAGTTTGCTGCATCTTGCCGGCTCACAACCGATGTTACAGCCTTCTAAAAGGTCAAGGAAGTTGCCAAAGTCGAAATATTTTTGCTACATCTTGTCGGAGGCGTGGCCGATGTTGTAGTCTTCTAAAGGACTGAGGTTTAATAATGTTGCTTAATTTTTTGTCTTTGGTTGCAACATCCCTATTTGATTTCTTTGTAATTTTGTCTCTAGCTCCTTGCTAGTGTTTTGTTCTAATAAAGTTGCCGTTCAAAAAAAAATTTATATATTTTGCATCAAGTATTACATAACACAAACAAAAATATATATGGTCAAAAATAAAGAAGAAAGACTTCAAAAAGTCAAAGTGGACATTTAATATGGGACAGATGGAGTATAAAATTTGTATTTTTATTAAATGAAGTTTAATTCTTGTGCGAATGCAATTGTTTTATATTTAAATTGTAAAAATTATAGTTTAACACATCCAGACATTTTTACCAAAACAAACAGTTTTATTTCATTCAGATTCAGATTTCATAACCACTTATTCATATTAAGATAGAAATCAGATTCAAACTTTTCTACCGAATATTCAGATTCAGATGTGCGAATCCGATTCAGATTCAGAGCCTCTTAATAAACAAACAGCACCTTAAGTCCTATTTGGTTATTGTTGTACGTTATATGTGGTGGTTTTTGTTTCTTGTATTATTTTATCAAAACGATTACTCTCGTATAGCGACGACGATGTATAATAACGTCAATATGTTTATATATAATTTTTTTATGTGTATATGAGTGTGGAGTAAATAAGAGTGAGGAGCGTTGGTGGATTAATCAGTTATATAGCCTAGTACAACATACGAAGAACAAGTAATCAATATAATTTGACAAGTAATGATAAACATAATTTAATGGTTAATGTAATAATTTATCTTGATGATTCATGATAGGTGTAAAATACACATATCCATTTACACCTAAAATGGCCCAAATAAGCCCAAAATACAGCAAAAATGGCAAAAATATACTTGTTTTTGTGTTCTGTGTGTGCATGTACGGATATATGAAAAATAAAAAAAAAACCGTCAAAACGGGCAAACAAGGACACAAGAACGGAAGAGTGAACAAAAGCCGAAAGCCAAAACCAGAAAAAGTCAAATCTACAGTCAACTCCAGTCAATCTTGGTCAACAGAAGTCAACAAAACCCAAAATGTTTCAAAATAACCCTTCAAGTTTCAAAAGTTGCAAAAATAGTCCCTTAAACCATAAATGGGCCTCACCCGGATCCAAAAGCCCAATCCCTTAGCCCTTTCATAAAACCACAGGGACCATTCTTGCTATTTCCTAAACTCCTTTTTTACACTATACCTTTTATAAACATCCACAAGGACCATTTGTGTCATTCTCCCAAAGTTCAAACGACTTTTACCCTGAGTCAGTTAAAACAAGCGGGAAAACGTGGGCACTATTCACCCATCGTCCCCAACATTAACCCAAGGTAAATCAAAGGGCTTTCCCCAATTGATGGGCAATTAAGGTAATTCATGGGATCGTTAATAAGATGGCAGGGACAAATGGGTCAAATCAAAGCATCTCATTAGCTCACTTAAGCAAGAGGCCACGTGGCTATGGAGAAAGCACAAAGGGAATGAAATTTTTGGACTGAATTCACTCAGAGAGAAAGCACAAGAGCATCACAACGGATTGCCACGTTGGCAATCCGTGTGAGCTCTATTTTTGATCTAACGGTGGAAAAGTGGATTTCAATGATTGAAGAATGATCAAGGGATGATGTTGACAGGAGCGTCTAACAGAAATCAAGACCTAGAAGCTTCTCAGCAAGGCTATATATAGGCCTCACCTCTCACACACATTTATCTTCTTTCCTTGTAATTTTTAGCTTAAAAATTTAGCTTATGTAGTTTTTTTTTAAATGTAATTTTCTTTTAGTTATTAAGCTCTTGTAATTTGTTATTCTCAAGTATTGTAATCTGAATTTTATCATTAATATAAGCTGAGTTTTCATTTAATCCTGTTTTGATCCTAAGTTTTAATATCTTAAAGTTACTCATAAGCTCTCATAAGCTCAATATAGCTCATCCAAGTCTATAAGCTTGGATTTGAGCTTAAAAGGGACTTAATATACTTAAATACTTAAAATCTGTCAATCACCTTTGCTTTGGACTTTTGGAAGGGAGATCAATAATGGAAGGATCTCCATGGACTAATACTGGCTTATTTTAAATAAGCCAGAGCTTGTAGCAAAGCTCTAAGAGCATTCTAGCTTCTGTTAAGCTGAAGCTCAAGTAAGTTTCTCTTTTAAATTCCTTTTGTCTTTAATTTCTAGCATAAATAGTAGTTAAGGTGCTTATTAGCTTAGATTTGCTTATTTGCTGTTTCTAGTTGCTTATTAGTACTTATTTGCCCTTATTCTAGCTTATTAAGTGTGTTTTATAATCTGTTTTTGCTTATTATATCTTAGATCCTAGAGTTCTTCTTTGCTGTCATTAAAAACCATAAAAAAACCAAAAATAGTAGAAAATAGAGTAGATCTTTGATTGTTGCTTATTTAGCTGTTAAATCATGTTTGTCAAGTTTGTTAAAAGTTCATGGATGTCTGGTATCAAGGTTTAAATAAGTAGATTTCATTTTAAAGCTCATTTTGAATCTGTCAATATCCTAAAGGAGTGTTTGGATTAAGCTTAATTGACCACTAAAAGTCAAAGCAATTTGGGAAGTTCAATTTGGACAGCTGAGTTTTCAGGAATAAATGAGTTTTAAAAAGGTTTTGAAAGTTACTTTAGATTTTTAAGCATTTTTGAGCTTATTCTCTTAGGCTGTGCACCAGGGTACTTGTATATCTTTTCTTTGTAAGTAAAAGCTTGATCCAAGCTTTCCTAGATTTGGACTTGGATTGTTAAGAGTTTATACACTCTATTTGAGTGCTTTTAGTGCAGTAGCAACCACTCTAGTTGCCTGCACTTGTGCTTTGGCTTTCTGTCATTTGCACTTGCAGTGGTAACAAAGTTACCACTGCTGTCACCTTTTGGTTTCATCTAGCTTAAGTAAACTTAGGATTTAGGGTTATAATTTCATGTAGCTCATAGATTAGTTGTAGGTTAACATAGTTTAAGCATTATTTTCAATTTCTTAGCTAAATTTCTAGTGTAAGTTTGCTTTTAAAAGTTCATAAAAAAACCAAAAATCCAAAAACAGTAGAAATAGTTTTAGAGCTTTTAGATTTGATTTTTTAGCTAGTAGTTGTAGTTTTTAGGATTGAATCTCATAGCTTATAAGAACTTAGATAATAATTCAATAGCTTAGCTTCTGCCTTTAATTTTTGAGTTTTATAGCTTAACTTAATTTTGAGTTTTTTAAGTCATTTTCTTAGTTTACTAGTTTGCTTTACAATTTCAGTTAGCTTAATGTGGTTCTAGCTTAAATTACTTTTCATTCCTAGATAGTAGGCATCATAAGCTTCATAAGTCATTTCTCA
Source organism: Tanacetum coccineum (assembly GCA_026074375.1). NCBI lineage: Eukaryota > Viridiplantae > Streptophyta > Magnoliopsida > Asterales > Asteraceae > Tanacetum > Tanacetum coccineum. Next base: position 63,161 of record BQNB010002252.1, on the reverse strand, counting down.
GTTTTAAATTTGAGCTTATATTGAGGGCTGTACAAGCTTTTAAGTGTCAACAAAGATTTTCTAGCTCAAAAGCTTAGCTACTGATTCAGCAGCTTTCATAAGCTCTTTTTGAGCTTAAAATTGATTTTCAGCTTAAGTTGTCTTCACAAAAAGTGCTCAAAAATAAGTCCTCTTTAAGTCCTAATATTCAGTTTTTCATAAAAGTAAAAAAATAAAAAAAGTGCAAAAAGAGGGTTTAACCACATTCGAACCTGAGACCTCTAGGATAGCACACACACGTCTTACCACTGCCCTTGGGACTTGTCACCTGTTTTAGTTTACTTCATCAAATAGTTAACCACATTTTCTTTTCCTATCTTAATAATAAGCCGTAGCTTATCTACGGGCTTATTGGGCTTATTAGTGTAGCTTTTGGTTTCTTCTTATTTTTCTCTTGTATCTGCTAGCTTTTAAGATTTAACTTGAATTTTTCATATTTTTCTAGCTTATAGATTATTTTTAATCATTTTTCTAAAGTTTTTAATTTCGAAAATTCATAAAAAATAGAAAAAAGTTTTAAAAAATTACAAAAAAATAGTTTTTAGGTTTATAAAAAATAGCTTTAGATTTACATAAAGAAAAATCATTTTCACTCTTTTTAAATTTTAAATTTCATTTTTAGGCTTTTATTTTTAATTTTAAAAATAGGAATTTAATTTTTAAAATAGTTAAAAATAGTTTTCTTAGTTTTTATAGTATTTTAGACTTTTCTAAGTTTAAAAATTATTTTCCCAATTTTTAGGACTTTATTTGCTATTTTTTAGGATTTAATTAGATTTAAATAGTTTTTAATTCATAATAAATTAAAAAATAATCAAAAAATTATTTTACTTTTTCTCAAAATTTTTCTTTGTCCTATTTTAGGTTTAGAAATTTAGTTTGCATTTTTAGGACTTAATTTTGATTTACTTGTATATTTGTCACGTTTTATTTGTTTCCCGTTACCCTTTTTAAGAGCTTAATTGTTTTTAATTGTTCAATTTTAATTGTTGCTTTTATTTCATAGTCATAGATTATTAAAATATATTTGTTCTCATTCAAATCATAATCCAAGCTTAAACGTGGTTTCAATTGCACAAGTCGTTGGGGAAACGACCCGGGTGATCATTCTTATCCGGTAATATACGTATTATATATATTGTATTATATATTTTTGAGAGTGAATTTTACCAAGGATAACTTGGTAATTTTCTTAATTGCTCTTTGGAATTATATTATTATTATAGTATATTTTACAAGTGTATTAAAACTCACAATCAGGTTCAACGACAATTTAGTGGTAACAATTCAAGTGCAGATGGTGGTGTGTTTATTATGTATGTGCAAACCAGTTTTTTTGTCTTATTTACTTCTTGAATAGTTAAATTGAAATGTTATACCTTCTTATTAGGCATATATATTTATCGTTTATTATATAAATAATATATATATTTCTATTTTTATTATACTCCTATATATATATATATATATATATATATATATATATATATATGTGTGTGTGTGTGTGTGTGTGTGTGTGTGTATGAGGCTAATTATGAGTGTATAAATATGATTTAGTAACTGTATGCCACCTCAACGATGACATGACACACACATGGCATGAAAATTCAAATTCAAATTTAATTAAAAAATACTGGGCATAATTTCGGAAAATCCTTAAAAATATTGTTCATGGCTAGGTTCAAACTTGTGATCTCTATTTAAATTCGTAAGATGTTTATCAAGTGAGCCAAGACACTTTTTGTTTTCTACTATCAAAAACAATAATAATATGGTCTAAAATCATATAATGCCTATCATACCATGTTTAAGATATACTCCATAATTATCTTTGAAGATATACTCTATAATTATATGAATATATTCATCCTAATCCATATACTTTTAACTTTTTCATCAAGAAACAGTGTAAAACCTAATACATACAAACCCTATACCCAAAACTATCTTCTTCATCACTACAAACCCTACGTAATTATAACCATTTACAAATCACATGCAGTGTATTTTGCAGTGTACCATAGAAAGGTTATTAATAATCTAGAAAGGTTATTAATTATAACCATAGAAAGGTTATTCCCTTCGTATACAATAGAAAATGTGCGCTTTTTTTGTTAATCTTATTGTGTATTATCTTTGTAGGAAAAGGGAGCTGTTCCGTTGGGAAAACTGAAGAATCTTTACGACCCATATTCTGAGCTCAAATATGCCATGAGAAAGAGCCATGGACATTGTTGGAATAAGTAAAAAGGAGCAGGTATAGCTTCTGCAATTTAGTTTTTTTTCGTTATACTTGAGGTTGGTTTGGCTAAAACAATATAATCCAAAATATTTGATTGGTACATATCAGTACACTGAGAAAACCCTATACTATAGGCTTGTAGTATTAAATAATTAATTTATCTTTTAACTTTAGGTTGGTAGATAGAATTAACGTATCAATTGGACAAGATGCTACCTCAAAATCTCTTATTGTTATTCTTGATATCTATGGTTTTGAGAGCTTTAAGAACAATAGGTTAATCAAGCACATTTTGTATTCCCTTTATTCCAATAAAATTTTGCACAACCTGAGTTCTTTTTATTTTAATGTCATACACATACAGCTTCACAAACGAGAAACTGCACCAACACTTTAACCAAGTAGCTGACTAATCTTCTTGATCACTTTTAGCATGATGTGTTGCTAAGGACTTGCATAAAACTGTCATGTTTGAATTACAACATGTCTTTAAGATGGAGCAAGAAGAATATAATAAAGAGGCTATTAGCTATTAACTAGAGCTACATTGAATTCGCTAAAAACCAAGATGTTTTGGATCTCATTGAAAAGGTATAATCACTTTTGAGTGTACAAATGATCATGTCATGATTTTATAATTTCTTGCAATAATAATTTATGTGTTGTCTTCATGGTTAAAGGGTTCCTACATGCTTCTCCATGAAATTAGTAGGCAATGGTTTAGCTGTGGGAAACACATAATCACTAACTGTGGATTCTCTGGTGTTGTAGTTTATTTCAAAAACCTGGTGGCATCATTGCTCTCCTCGATGAAGCTTGGTATAAATGAATCACTAAGGCTGGCTCTTATAGATTTTGGCTCCCATTACTTATATATGTTTGGCTATTTTCTTTAATACACTGATACATCTTGTTACAGAAAAACAATCAATTTAAATACGTGTCTTATCTGTTGAATAAATTATTAACAATCATAGATACTTAAATGTCTGTTTTGTCCCTGAATTAGTAATGGAGCACTTGGATCCGTGAAAGAATGGAAGTTGAAAGACTGTGTTGCAGTTCACCAGCTTTTGGTGGCTACTTTAGATGATCGAACTGCTGCACTAAGTAAGCCTTGCTGTCTTCTATCAATAAAGAAAAGAAAAACACATGATTTTAAATACTTGTGTCGAGCATAGTTACTTTGGATATAACACATATGTTTCACTTTGTAGACTTTTATATATGATATTTGGTTCTTTATTTATTTATATATTTATCATTCAGGATGGCCGCTTTTGTTTAATATTAAAATCAACCCCTTTTGATCCCGTGAACCTAATGGAAGTGCTAAGCTATATGGGTATATATAAGATTAATAAGCATATTTTAGGGTATTAGGTGGATTTATTACTCATGGATGTGCGGTTGTCATAAAGACTTCTACACGAAGTTTTACAACTCCCTAGACAGTGTACCTAATCATTGCAGTGTAGTATTGGCAAGACTCGAGGGTTGTTATCGTTCTATAGGGGAATAGGTTGAGAAGGCTCAAACAGGGCTTAGACGAGATCTATGGGATTGAATGGAGATTCTTTTTGTATTTTTATATTTTATAGAAAGCAGATAAAATCAATGGTTTGCGAGGTTGGTTGATTAACTAATTAATTAAACTAAATACAATCTTATACTACTGGTGATAACTTTATGATAAGATAGTGTATTTACTTAATCATGCATTACTAATCAGATTTGATGTGCGGTTGTCGTAAAAACTTCTACACGAAGTTTTACAACTCCCTAGGCAGTGTACCTAATCGTTGCAGTGTAGTGTAGGCAAGACTCGGGGGTTGTTATTGTTCTCTAGGGGAATAGGTTGGGAAGGCTCGAACAGGCCTTAGCCGAGATCTATGGGATTAAAAGGAGATCTTTTTGTATTTTTATATTTTATAAAAAGCAGATAAAATCAATGGTTTGAGAGGATGGTTGATTAACTAATTAATTAAACTAAATATAATCTATACTACTGGTGATAACTTTATGATAAGATAGTGTATTTACTTAATCATGCATTACTCATCATATTCCTTCTCCTAATCTTGTTGCCTTGTCACACTTGTGATGATATGTATAAGTATTTCCTAAGTCATGAACGAATTTCATGAACCCACCGTCTATTTAATATTCCGTTAAGGCAAGGCACAAGTAAGGTAGTATGAAGACTATTACAAGGCCCCTAAGAGTATATTAAATGCAATTGAAATATCTTAAGAAGGATCAACCATATTAGGGGTAAGGTAGTATGAAGACTGTTACCGATGGTATCCTTTCTACAATTCTCGCTTTTCCCTAGACGTCTATGCCAATTTAATATCTTATGGCTAGTTTTCTAAAGCCTAACATGCACATTCATCACAAGAAGCAACAATAAAAGGATCTACAATCCAACTTTCATGCAATCATAAGTAAATACAGGGGAGGGTTTAGCCTAACATGTTATAAAGAAAGCAAAAACATAGATCAATCAAACAACACATAGACATATTGAATGATTAAAGATAAATAATCTTACTTGATTAAAACATGGATTAAGGTCAGTTACAATAAGGTTTTGAGGCCCTAAAGACGGCCTAAAAGCTGACAAAATACTTAGGGTTTGGCTCCCAAAAGATATATAAAGTTACACACTTAAAATCCTAAATTCGGTTTTGTATATATAGAGAAATCATCGCAACGGCGTCCAGTTATAGTCACGACGCCGTCACAAAGTAGAATCTTCTAGATCTGATTTAAGTCGGTTACGTCCTGACGCCGTCGTTAATTCTCTGACGCCGTCACTAGAAAGATCGCGACGGCGTCGCTTTATGCTTGTGACGCCGTCTCCACACTCTGTGAGCACGATTCTTCCAGAGATTTGGTGTAGGTCCGTAGTCTTGTCCGTTTCTTCTCCAAATGAGCCCAAGTCACGTGTATTTCCTCTAAATGCCATCTAAGTGCTAAAAACCTGAAAACAAACAATTAAGCACATAATCTGGGCATATGTGCATGATTTAAGGGATTAAATAACCCTGGAATAGTGTATAAAATGACACCTCATCACTCGTGTATGAAGCATTAGGTTGCAAGGATAAGCGTGTGCGAGTGTTGATAAAGAGGTATCAATCACGATATATCAAATCTATCTCTTTGGCTACTATAAACGTAATGATCGAGGAGACCGAGCGCTATATGTGCTTAGTTGAAGGGTTGTTATATGCATGTGGCACAGTATTTGGTAGCTTATTAGTTATGTATAAGCATGTTGCACAATATTAGGTAGCTTATTTAGTTATCTATAAGCATGTTTAAAAGTATTAGGTAGCTTAGAGAGTTATCTATAAGCATGTTTAACCGTATTAGGTAGGTTAGAGTTATCTATAAGCATGTTTAACAATATTTGGTAGCTTATTTAGTTATCTATAAGCATGCTGCATAGTATTACATTGTTTATTTATTTATCTATAGGCATGTTGCATAATATTCGGTAGCTTATTTAGTTAACTATAAGCATGTTGCAGAATTTTTGGGTGGATTTATTACTCATGTACGAAGCATTAGGTTGCAAGGATAAGTGTGTAAGAGTGTTGATAAAGAGGTATCAGTCACGATATATCAAATCTATCTCTTTGGCTACTGTAAACGTAATGATCGAGGAGACCGAGCGCTATATGTGCTGAGTTTAAGGGTTGTAATATGCATGTGGCACAGTATTTGGTACCTTATTAGTTATCTATAAACATGTTGCACAATATTAGGTAGCTTATTTAGTTATCTATAAGCATGTTTAAAAGTATTAGGTAGCTTAGAGTTATCTATAAGCATGTTTAACATTATTAGGTAGGTTAGAGTTATCTATAAGCATGTTTAACAGTATTCGGTAGCTATCATCTTCTCGTACTCTCTCACGAAACCCTAACAATGGCGACAATCTTTTCTCTTCAATTCTAATCGTTCTTATTCACTCTTGTACTCATTATGATCTGTTTAAGGTGATAATTATATCCCTCAAACAATCGTATTATTTATGTCTAATTAATGTTGTGTTTCAGTCGATTAGGTTTGTAGAATAAACCCTAATTGTGATCATCTTCATTCTGCAATCCGTTCATTAATCTGTATAACGTGAATGTTTTTGTATGTTAATTTTTGATTATCACTACATAAACGTGATCTTTATATTATATTTGTGTTAGTTTTTGTAGGATTATTCTACTAGGGTTTTTTGTTCGCCGGTTTTTAGGGTTTTACTTATTTTTAAATCGTTCAGATCTTGTCTGGTTACTATGATGGGTGTTGGTTGATTTGAAAGTGCTTAAAGCTGCGCCCTAGCTGTTCTTGTTGGGGGTGCGATCTCGTTTCACTAAGATAGACGTGGATCTTAGGTTTCTTTGTATCGCTGATTTGTTTTGTCGTTTGGTTTAAATTCGATTATGGATAGTGACGCTAGTAAGAGAGAGGGGATGGCTGGAAAGTCTAAAGCTGATGAGCTAAGGAGTTTTATGCAACAATCGCATGCTGAAGTTAACAAGGCTACTAGTATGCAGCTTATAAGCAGTCTAAAGGTGAGTAACTCTTCTCCTTTGGTTTCTCCGTCTACTACTATTAACATGCCCCGAGAACTATATAGTATTGATGTTGCTGCCACTTTTGGAGTTCCATTAACTACTGTTGGTGACTTGCACAAGTTAATAAATGATATTGATGCTGGTAAACATGATGAGTTATTATCTGGGAAGACTAATCATGATCGTATGGAAACCATGGATGCATTAGGTACTATATGTATTTCAATTCATGCTGATAGTAATAATGCTGATGTGATCCCTTGTAAGGTTTCACATGCAGATGATTCAATTAATCTTAATGTTGATGAATCCACAATACCTAGTGACTGTTGGAATATGGTAGTTGGTTCCGCACTTTATACGTTAGAAATGCGTGAGCCTATTGGGGGTACACACGTTAATACACGGAGAATACGTTTAACACTTCACGTAACATTTAAATGTAAACCAAGGGACTTAATTAGACAAAAACTGAACCCTAAGGGGTGGCAATATTTGGCCGGCCCTTATGGCTTCTAGAAAGAGGTTTTTGGTTCTAATTAGGAGATAAGGAAAGAAGTGTTATGATAATTATGGAATAAAGAGTTTTCTTGTTTGAAAAGTAATCTTGTTGATTTCCTTGAAATTGAAATAACATTTGTCCCATAATTGCATCACAATGAAAAGCTTGAAAACAACCCAACGAGATTTGATCATTTGTATGTAAGTAGAAATCCATAAATGAAATATTGTCAATTTTAGACTCCAGTGCACATCAAGTAAGCCAAGCATCTAATTCACCTGAGAAAAACATGCTTAAAAAGTGTCAATATAAAGTTGGTGAGTTCATAGGTTTTTGTAAGTACAAATGTTGAACCAAAGTTCTGTAAAGTATGTATGACCGTTTGAATCCTTAAATGTTCTTCTAAAATGTATGTATGATTTTTAGAAATCAAAGAGTTGTAAAGTATGCATGACCATTTCAATCCCCAAATAGTCACAAAAATGTACGTATGAAAATTGGACCGCAATTGTCCAAAGTATGTATTGCCACTTTATTCGAGGCAACGTAAATATTCAAGTGTGTATAAAACAATGATTACAATTACTCTAAGTTCATGAAACTGCGACGTAGACTTGTATGTATGCCTCTTTTTCAAGGCACAATAAGAGTTCATGTGTATGTGTTGTTGGCCCTGAAGACCCAACCAATCATGTTCCGATATGTTATAGCGTTCGTTACCGGTGATAGCTAGTCACCCGAACGGGGATTGTCAATCCCGAATAGATCTATTTTATAACTTTCGCGCTCACCCTCCAAGTGATTATAGTTCGTGCAACCTAAGCTAATCCGTAATCATTCGAGTAAAAGCCAAGTATGTGTTTACGTCCAAAAATTAAACCAAGTATTGTATCTCATCGTGAGATATATAAATGAGTATGTAAACCAATTTGTAATTAACCATGTAAATGCATTCGTAAACAAGCATGTTCTCACCCCAAAAATATATGTAAAACAAGTAAAACATGGGGCTATAAACTCACCTCGATGTTGTAGAACGATTGGTAGAAATGCACATATAAAGCATAACACAAATGGAAACCGGAACGGCTCGACCAAGAAGTTTGTGGTTATCTTAACGGCTGAATGGACCCACTAGCAAGGATAATGTATTTGGGTTTCCGATGTATGATCACATCAACGCGTCACGTTGATAAAAGACTTAGATTTTAAGTTGTAATAGATTGGTGGCTGGTTAAATAAAATAAATCGAAAAGTAAACGTAAAGTATGTAATATATTCCGTATATATTACAGTATGAAATAATACACAATTAGAATAACCTACCGTAGAATTATATAACAAAGACAAACAATCCAAAGATTAATATGAAGTATATAATACTTTGCAAGTATTATATAAGAAGTGTGAGTAAATAATTAAACCAAATAGTTTGACACGTTTTCGGAAATCACCACTTTAATTAAATAAGATTCTGGGCATAAAAGTAACCCACAACGTTTAAAGTTTTGGGATAAGACATGACATCTTAAAAACCTTACCAAAGTTATTTCATTGTCTATTAGCCGGGAATTATAAAATAATACTTTATAATTTAGTATTTCATTTCCTTGAAGGTTTTAGCTAAAATAGTTATCCCATTAAAAAGTATAGTTTTTCGTTTGGTTTATCCTGGGTTATATATTGTATAATTACTAAATTAAACAATTCGTAAGACAATATAACTTCGTCTTTTATCGGTTTTATTCTAAGATTAATAGAAGTTATAATAGAAAGTTATTAAGTATAAGGAACGTTTATAAATTTTCGACATGAACTTATTCGTTTCGTTTATAAGACGTTTTCCTTTTTCACAAAATTCAATGTTTTCCACTTTAATCAATCAATGTTGCAATACTCGCGTGTTTCAAATATATATATATATATATATATATATATATATATATATAAACGAGATCGAATAGGAAACAAAATAATAAGTAGCACATTTATTTAACCATTTTAACCACCACTTAATCCTAAATTATATTTTACTAAAACTTAACATATTTATATTAGCCGATTTATATTAACCCAAACGCACCCTTATTGGTTTTCCTGCTAACCCAAACACACCATATGCTGTTACACAGCCAACCAAACGCACCCCATGTGCGTTTTTGCCAAACCAAACGCACCCTTGTACTGAATAGAACAACCAAACGCACCCTTGTGCTAATTCTGCCAACCCAAACGCACCCTTGTGCGGTTTAGAACAACCAAACGCACCCTTGTGCGGTTTCACAGCCAACCAAACGCACCCTTTAGGCTGAAAACCTAGATCCAAACGCACCCTTTGGGTGTTTAGAACAATCAAACGCACCCTATAGTGATGGTGACTACCAAACGCACCCTATGGTGTTAACCATATAAACAAACGCACCCTTGTGGTGGTGGTGACTTCCAAACGCACCCTATGGTGGTGGCTGATTACGCCCAAACACACTATATATATAATATAAGTATATAAGGATGTAAACAATTATAGTATAGTAAGTATTTTCCGTCGGATTTAAGAAACAAACTTTTAACCAAAGTTGTCTCAAAAACCTCCCGGGTCTCACATACTTTTAAGAAACAAACTATTAACAAACTTTTAACCAAAGTTGTCTCAAATACCAGATATTGTTCAGCTAAAAATAAACCTAATAAGCAAATTTCTACAGTAAAATAAGCAGAATCTGCAAGCTACAGGCTAATGCTGATATTTTTGATTTTTCAACTAAATTTTAACAATAACTTTAAACTATGATTTAACTAATAACTACTGCTAAATAAGCATCAAACAACTATATTATGCAATAATAAGCTAATCTAAGCAACTATAAGCTACTATTAAGCAGGAATAAGCTAAGTGCAGTATAAAGCTATAAAATGAGATTTAAGAACTTACAATAGCCTTTGCACAAATAAGGCTAATAGATGCTTTTAAAAGCTACTCAACAAGCTCCAGCTTATCTAATGATAAGCTGGTAAGGTCCTGGAAGCCCTTCCACAACTGGCTTCCCTTCCATTATAAGCTGAGGTATGTTTGGGGAGGAATTGAGTGACAATAAGCTCAGTTAAGCTTTGAGAGCTTAACTGAGAGCAAAGCTAGCTTATTAGTGAATTATAGAGCTTATTGAGCTTATTAGGATAAAAGAGAGCTTATTTAAATCATAGTGTATTAAAGTAAAAACATGAATTGAAAATTAACAATAATAAAACTGAGTTTTTTTTATTAAACAACTGAGTTCAAGCTTTTAATAGAAAGTTTACATCAAATTGAAAAACAATAAACTAAAACTAAAACAATAAGCTAAAAACGACTAATTAAGCTAAACTACACTACCCTACTCCTAGATGCCCTCGACTATGTGAGCTTCTCTTCTATTTATAGTCGGATGAAGAGTCTTCTAGACCTTAACGTGTGCTAGTTATGTGAGAGGAGATGTTAAGATGCCCTCCTCCTAAATCCTCAGCCCTTGATCTCTTACTTGGCTTCCAATCCTCTTATCTTAGCCCTTGGATCAAAAACCCCTTGATTGGATGTCACACGGATTGCCAGTGTGGCTCCCCTTGGTGTCAAAACTTGTCAGAGCTTCTAGAAGGACAAAGTGAGGTGTAGGATTGAGTGAAAAAGGTTTTACCCTATGTGCGTTGAGTCTGTGTAATTTGAGAGGGAAAAGGTAAACGAAGTACAGTGTTTTCTTTGACTGTGTTGACCCGTCTTATAACTTGGGTCTTTGTTATTGAATTGGGCCGTATGTTTTATAATAAAAGAGTTTGGGCCTTTTAGTGAAACATTGGCTTTTATATTTAGGTTTTAGGACTAGTAGGCTGACCCGGCCCCCGGGTTGGTCTGTAGGGGATGGGTTCGCCTTCGGCTTCGATTTTTCGTGCTCATTCCAATGCATTTTTATCATGTTTTTGGTCATTTTTGGTCTTTTTAGCTTGTTTAATAAGGTAAAAGGTATGTGTAAAATAGCACATACCAAATTCCCCCATACTAAGGTATTGTCGTGTCCTCACGCAATATTATAAATAACACTTTTAGAAAACTAAGAATCTTAATCCCCCTTGATTAAATACCTCGAAAAGTAGCTAAGTATTCATCTTACGGGATTAAAGAAACATTAGTTCTGAAAAGCTCCGTTTTTCCATTTTCAACATTTTTTCTCATTTTTTATGCTTTTTCATAACTTTCCATACTTCAACACTTCATAATATTATGCTTTCATTATTCTTTGATAATACTTAGGATCATGGAACAAGCAAAATAAATTTATCGTCCCCAACTTTCACTTTTCCATACTAAGCTTAAAAACAAGATCATTGTCAAATACAAGTCATGATACTAACACTACTCATAAATACTAATTGTGTATTACTTTTCCTCCCTTATTCCTAATTTTGTATCTCAAGATTTTATTTAAGTCATATACCCGAAGGCTCTTTAAGACTTGTTTCGATATTTATTAAATCCGAAAATAAAGCGGGACGGTTAAAGATAAAAATTAGCTTCCACCCTTATCATTGAAAACCGATGAAGTGAACGAAATTTTGGCTTTTGTTGCTTTTGCCTTAATTCATGTCATATACCCTAAGGCTCTTTAAGACATAAATCAAGTGAGATTTAATTTGCACCATATACCCTAAGGCTCTTTAAGGTACAAACAAATCATTTATTAAACATGATTCAATCATTCACACCATATACCCTAAGGCTCTTTAAGGTATGAACAATTTAATCACTTACGCCATATACCCTTAGGCTCTTTAAGGCATAAGTAATCTCATGAATAACTCTACTTACACCATATACCCTCTTTTAAGCATAAGTAATTCATGATTATGCTCTTCTACTTACACCATATACCCGAAGGCTCTTTAAGGTGTAAGTAAAGTAGTTATTCATATGATATATATAGTATGCCAAATTCCGAATCTCGATGTGTACCTATCTTGATTACATCGTCTTCCAAGTTAGTGGAAAATTACTAAAAATTAAATTGAACCGACAACCTTATTTATTAAACATTATTAATATAAAAGTGAAACAAGCTAATGGGAGAAAAAGCCACAATTAATACTTATGAGCTTTAAAGAAAACCAACTATTCCACGCTTAATATCATGACTTATACTCGACTCTATCATTCCTTGTTCTTCGCAATTTAAAATCTCTAAGAAAGAGACTTGCAAATGCTTAGACTAGCGAATTAAGATCGGCATTTTATCAAGTCACATAGACTGGCAACAATCTTAATTCTAATAAATCGAGCTCGGCATAATGGTTAAGCCTGAAAAAGCTAAGGTATAAAACCGGTCGGATCAAAATTTATTTCTCGTTCTCACCTTTATTTGTGTCACAACACTTATTTCATCACTTTATTCCAACATTTATCACTTTTTTTTACTTTATCATGCACAACAAATTTTAAATTTTGCTATTTTCACGTAAATCACATATTTTTGGTGGAAAAAACAGGTTACGTGAGAACAACGGTCGCAGGTATAATCAAATCGATAGATCCCCCCCATACTAAAACTACACATTGTCCTCAATGTGAGATTGATACCCCCATGCATAATCTTGATATAAAAGGGTCTCTTCGCAAATCTAAAGCCGTTTATTAAGTATGCTAATAAATAAATGTTAGTCGATAAGATTTAGGATATCGGAATCCCAATATAAGCATGCAAAGGATTGAAAGATCGAGTGACGATGGAGAAAACATCGAGCACGAGAGCCTTCAAAATCCGGGCAATCCTGGACAAAAAACCACAAAACACGAAACACGAGGGAAAGGGAAGAGGCGAGGCCTCCCCACATCACACTTATCTTAATAAAATAGAAAAGAAAAGATAGAAACACGGGTTAGCCTTGCCTTTCGAGAAAGCGCTTATTTTTGTGCGATTTTGTAGCTTGACTCTCCCCGAATTCTTTTGTCCTTGGGGCAGAAACAGATTAATAGAAAAATTGTCATCAGATTCTCGCATGCCACCGGCTCTAATGAATAGAAACTATAAGCGGAGATGACGGGTCAAAAATGGTGTCCTCACTCCCGATGGAGAAAGGAAAAGGAAATTCTACCGGATAGGTGAAATAAGAAAGAAAGATTCGGAGATAAAACATGTTGAAAGAAAGATAAATGGGAATCCTCAAAGGATAATCTCACATATTGTTGGAGGGGGAAAAAAAAATCTCTGGAATCCCGGGATCGAAACTTGACCATACTTAACCAAATGTTAGTTCATATTTTAAGCTACCTTTTGTTCATGATTTGAAAAATACCTATCGGGGGGAGAGAGGGAGAGAGATCTTGGATAGTATTGTTTATAAGCAAACTCTCAAGATAGATAATGTCTCCCTCCGAGTCATGATAACCGTCCTCCAAATTCATAGAAATGTCGATATCAAGAGAAAAGCATCGATCTCATCAATAGTTTCCATAACAACTCTGGACAACTCACCCTGATCGGACTAGACTCAGTTCTCAAATGAAAACGAAAATCATACTCGGGGACAAGAGGAATTTTCAGCATTGAGGTAGTGGTACTGCCCTTCTTGTTCTTCCGTTATGATTACCTAAAAGTCTCGAAAAATTCGGGTAAAGAATAATCTGATAAGAGACGAGGAAGATGAAGAAGATGAAGTGGGGTTGTCATTTAACGATTCGATCTTAGCAATAAGAAGATAGATATTCGATAATTTGGCACGAAGAATATCATCCTCTACCTCTTCTATGCTGACAAGCTCAGAATCGGGAGGTGATGCCTCAACATAATCGATGTCCTCAAAAGAATCATCATCACTCGAAGTATCATCATAAAACATTTGGTCATCGAGATGAATATCTTCTTTTGGATTAAAATCAGCTTCATGAATTCCTGGTAGAATTGGATTGATAGGAGCGAGTTCACCGGCGAACTTCTCAAGAAGAGAGTCAATCTTAGGAGAATAAACAATAGAAGTATCTCGATTAAGCAAAGATTCCATAAGATCAGACTCGACATCAAAGTGTTTTTATCACTAGAAGGCACATCACACGTATTGTCAAAGATACCCTCGGACTTACTTGGGATTGGGACAAGGTCCTCGACACTAAACTTTATTACTTCGTCTGATTCTGTTTTCGGAATAGTGTCAAGATGCTCGTCCCCCATACTTAGAGAGTTATCAGGCTCCTCGGTTGGTAAGTTGGGCGTGATTGCTTTAGACGAATTCTCTAAATATTCCTTATATTAATAGTTTATACTCTCATCGATCATAGAAAAATTTCAATATGGAGTAAAACATTGAGGTGCACTGGCTCCTCCTGCTTTTTTTCTAAACTATCAAATTAGCCGCTTGCTCACGTTAGTTTCAATATGCTTTTCTTCACGTTGTTTCAACATTTCAGCAATAGTTCGTGAATCATTAGAAAGTTGAAGTAGCAATTCCGGCAAACTCCATGGTTTAATTTGCTTTTCGTCCCAAACTTGAATTAATTTGAGAATTCTTTCCTTAGCCAACAATACTCTTATACTCATTTCTTCATAAGGAAAAATATTGCTATTCAAAAGGGTTCGATTAGCTTTAATTAGCCTTGCCATATTTAGCAACATATCCTTATTCGATCTTCGATGAAGTTGTTGAGTGACGGAAAATTGTGGGGGTTGATATTGGTCAAAACCAGAATAAATCAGATTATAACAAAAATTAGGATCATAATTTTGGTTCATCGGGTTTTGACATTGAAAAGAGTGCATGAGGAAAGTCCCCCCCCCCCCCCCCCCCCCCCCCCCCCTTTGGGGGGGGGTGGGGGGGTGGGGGGGGGTTGTCCCCCCCCCCCCCCCCCCCCCCCCCCCCCCCCCCCCTTTTTGGGGGGGGGGGGGGGGGGGGGGGGGGGGGGAAGTATGGGGGTGCCCCCCCCCCCCCCCCCCCCCCCCCCCCCCCCCCCCCCCCCCCCCCCGGGGGGGGGACCCGTAGGTGTTTATGTTAGCATAATAAGGCTCATCGAAGATTAATTGATCACATTAAAATGTCTCATGAGGGCCTCCACAACGGGCACAACAAAGATATTGTGGAGGAAAACTCGGTGAATTTTATGGATAATAATTTTCACTATAGTTTTGATTGTAGCACGGTTCTTGCTCATAGACAAGTGGGAACCATGGCGAACAATCATAGCCCTATTAGTGAGAATCGTTTTTCTCTCATTTCTCACACGAGTTGAATTCGTACTGGGGGGGTTTTTGTTTGTTTGAAGGTGGGTAGGAAATTCGGGTGGTTTCATCATTTGAAATGGGAATGGGAGAGGTTCTTAACAAAACTCGTTCTCGAAACTCATATTGCTAACAACGCTCGACAATTTCACCGTTTTTTTAAACGGAAACCTCCACACCACGAGCATTGTGAATACCAAGGCATGTTGAAGAATTATCGGATAAGAAGGTAAAGAGAATAAGAATTAAACAAATAAGAGGATAGAGAAGATTATTTATAGATTTTTATAATAATATAAAAAATTAAAGAAAGAAAAATATTTTTAGTAACCGATAGTTAAAAGTGTACGGTAGCTCTGTAGAAAACGCACAAAGAAGCGGAGGAGCGGGTATATATTTAACTAAAGATGAGCCAAAAACGACAATTAACAATCGGTAATTTTTAATATTAAAAGAAAAATAAAAATCGTCCCCTCAAGCGTTTAAATTTTTACCCGATGATGTAAGTGTTTTTCATCTCCTTTAACTATTTATTCATATTTTTGTGATTATAGACCAATGTTATCGTTTATTCATGGATATTAAAAAATTCTAGTATATGTGTTGTTACAAATATTTTTGTATTTTTTTTATGTTTATAATAAGAAGAAAGTATTCACAATTGAAAGCGGGTAACTTCACGAGGAAGGTCTTCAAAACACTAATCTTTTCCGAACGAAAACTCGATAGTCGTTAAACTCACCTCCCACCGGCAACTGGGCGCCAAAAAATTTTAACACGGTTCCAAACACACACACAAACAAGTAAGTGTAATTAGGAGGCAAACTCAATTATAGTATAGTAGTATATGTATTCCAAAAGATTTAAGAGAATCGCTTTTGACCAAAGCGAAATCCAAAACCTCCCGGGTCGTTTGTCCTCGGCGAAGTGCGAATTGAAAATCGAGGTTAAGTTCGTGATCGTGTGATTTGAATGGTTTCAAAGATTTTGATTTGGATTTCTAATTCTACTAATAAAAACGAATAAAACATGTAAAGCACGTAAACATATAAGGCAATTAAAAATTAAACATGGAAAACAATAACGGGAATTTAATAAAACATGACATTTAAGCAACTGACTCAAATTTAAGCCCTACAAATGCAAATTTAATTTTAATAAATCCTAAATGACTAAAGATATTTTTTAGAAAAAGAGTTATATTTTTTTTATTTTGATTTTATTTATTATGAATTAATAACTAATTTAATCTAGAAAATTGATTAAAAATACTAAACTAATTTTCTAATAAATTCAGAAGAAAAATTATGAATGTGCTTTTAGACAAATGTAGAATCTGTTCATAAAAAAAATATAAAATCTAGAAATTGGCTTAAAGAAAAGCAAAAAAAAAAATAAAATAAGCAAATAAGTTCGAATAAGCAAAACAGATAAAGACTATAAGTTTTAAACTTATGCCAAACACTCCTTTAAGAAATCCAAATCTCATTTTTGGCTACAAAATGCTGATTTAAAGCTTGGATTTAAAATACCAGATAATGCTAAGATTATAATAAGACTAATAAGCAGATTTAAACAATCAATTAACACTATTCAATAGCTTTAAGCTAATGCTTGGTTTTTCGGATTATTTTGACAGCCTTATATGAAAAGTTTAAGATAATGACAATAAAAGACTACAAATAAGCAACTAACAGCAATAGAAGGTTATTATAAGCAGTTATTAGCAAAAACTAGACTCTAATAACCAGAATAAGCAATTAATAAGTTATATCAAATAAGCAGTTTAGAAATAAGCAAAATAGATTTAAGAGCAATAAAAAGAAATTAAAGTGGTACCTGTTTTCAAGGCTTTATGAATGCCTAAAAAAGCTCTTCTATAAAAAAACACCATTAGCTTATTGATAATAGTGAATTTCAACCATGAGTTTCATCCATTGCTAAATCATCATCCATTTAAGCTTAATACCACATTTCTTAACCTAAATGCAATGTACTTAATCAATACACTCAAATAATCTTTTGAAGACTTATTTGAGCTTATTGATCTTTTTAAAGAAAATTTGCATTAAGGAAAAACTTGAATTTAAAGCATAAAAGATTTAAGCTGAAACAATGACTTTTATTGATGAAATTTGATTACAATAAGCTAAAACTTGAATACAATAAGCAGTAAATAAGCTGAAAAACTATCCTACACTAAACTAAACTACTCTTACTCTAGCTGCCTTAAGCTGTGTGAGCTTCTCTTCTATTTATAGTGATGTGAGGAAGGTTATGCCTTTTCAGGAGTTCCTCTCTCTTTATCTCAGCCATCCACTCATAACCGCTTCTAATCTTTAAATCTTGACCGTTGGATTTATGACACGCATGATTGACCAATGATAAGCTTGAGGATTGCCAACGTGGACATAGGAATGTCAGACGTGTCAGGCGTCATATCTTCTAGAAGCACTTGAGCATGTGGTTAGCTTGATTTACCCTTGGCGTGGTTTTATACTGTGTGGGTGAATAGTGAATAAATGGGGGAAGGCCCATGATAATAGTTAATTTTGACTATTTTTGTGGCCCTGTTTTTGACCCGTGGCGTGTTATATTTCATTGGACCAAATGTTAAAGGGAAAGGGCTAAAAAGGATTTTGGGTATTTGTTTTTAATATTAGGCTTTTTACATAATTTTTTGGGTCGGGGGAAAGTGAAATGATATGGGTTTTAAGGATTAATGGTATAAGATTAGACTTTTTATGTTTTTAAAATTTAGACTTTAAGGGGAATTTGCCCCCCCCCCCCTGGCTTAAATACAAGCATCAATCTTGGGATGACTCGGCCTAATTAAATAGGGCCCCCGGTGTTGGCTCCATGGAAGATGGGCGTTCGCCTTCGGCTTGGTGTTTTGTCCTCTTTCCTCATTTCCCATACATCGGCTTTGTCTGTTTTTGCTTCTATTTTGTCCTTTTTGATAAATATCCGTACATGCAAGACACAAATCACAAAACAAACGTATACAATGCATTTTTATCAGGTTTTTGGTCATTTTTAGTCTTTTTAGCCCGTTTAATTAGGTAAAAGGTATGTGTAAAATAGCACATACAAGTATTGCAAGTTAGATTTCGCATAACTTGTAGTATTCACAATCATAGTTTCTCATATAGTTAGTTTGGATTTATCCAAGTTAACTAAGCGTTAATAGGCTAAAGAAGACCCGTTTCATTGGGACTTCACACAAGACTTGGTTGATGACTTCCAAAATTTAAATACGACAAAGATCATCTATGTTCTGCATGTGAGCGGGGAAAGAGCAAGAAAGCTACCCTTCCACCTAAATTGGTTCAAATTACTCATTCCAAAATAGAATTGATCCATATGGATGTATGCACAGGACCGTATGAGGCGTTAAAGAAAGTTATTAATGCTCAAAAAGAAGATTTATTTTTTAGGTAACTGTTGATTATGTATTATTCGCGCCTTATACGTGGCGTTTAGATTTTCTTCGAACAAAAGATGAGGCTCCTAAAATGATCAAGAAGTTTATTGCTCAAGTTCAGTTGAATTTCAACGTCAAAATTCAAAAAGTTCGAACTGACAATGGAACTGAGTTCAAAAATGCAATACTTCAGGCTCATTATGAAAAGTTAGGCATTAATGCTGCAATTCTCTATTGCAAAGAAGCACATCACATAACGAGGTGTTTTGTGGTCAAAAGACAAAACCGTACTCTTGTAGAGGCTACTCGTACAATGCTTATCTTTTCAAAATCACCAGAATTTCTTTAGGCCGAGGCTATCTCCACCGCTTGCTTCACTCAAAACTGTTCATTGATACATACAAGGCATAACAAGTCTCCGTATGAACTTCTTCGAGGAAGAAAATCAAATGTGGAGTACTTTCATGTGTTCGAATCACTTTGCTATCCAACTAATGAACAAGAAGACCTTGGAAAAATGAAACCTAAAGCAAACATAGGAATCTTTATCGGCTATTCGGTGTCATCCAGAGGTTTCAGATCTATAATCGCAGAACCAAAAAGATCATGGGTACCATCCACGTCAAGTTTGATGAATTTATATTACGGAATGGCTCTGAAATATAACTATTAAAACCCGGACTAATGCTTTTAGGATATTGGTTCATCAGCAAAAGATACTCCTATACCGTCAAAAAAATATTTGGATAATTTGTTCAGTCTAATGTAGGAGGAATACTTTCAGAAAAGATCCCCTGAGATGTCCATCAAATCCGTTGCATAAACAACTCTTAATAATCAAGATACATCTTCGTCATTTTCAATCATCGTTAAAGACAATGAAGCTCCTCCCTTAGTATCCTCTTCTAAAGAACAAATTTCTCCAATCTTAAATAATAAAGCTAATGAATTAATTTGAGAAGACGATTTTGCATATCTTGACGAAAATACATTGCTTTCTCCATATCACACTCCAATGTTTTTGGGTAAAGGTTTTAGCCCGGTAAATATATTAACCAAAAGAGTTAAGTTCAAATGGACCTAGTGTGGACCTGATTTGTACCATTTAATAACCTCAAGCTATAGAAGGCTTGATATAAACTAGTATAGTGTTTATATACTTCAATGTTTAAAGAAGAGCGGGTCATCTTCAAACCGCTAAAAAATCCCTCAAATATGCATTGTTATTCACTACACGTTCAACCTCAAAACATATCTAGACAAAAGCTCATCCCTTGGTCAAGTGATTGGTGACCCCTCTAGGCCAGTGATGACAAGAAGTAGGCTCATTACAGACTTGGAAGTGTGTATGTATGCTTTAACTGTGAGTACTATCGAGCCTAAGAAAATCAAAGAAGATATGTCATATCATAACTGGATAGAGTCTATACAAGACGAGCTGCATCAATTTCAGAGACTATATGTATGGGAATTGGTTCCATGACCTACTAACAGAAACATAATTGTAGTAAAATGGCCATGAAAGAATAAATCAGATGCAGAAAATATTTTCATACAAAACAAATCTCATCTTGTAGCTAAAGTTTATAAACAGGAAAAGGGCATCGATTTTAAAGAATCATTTTCTCTAGTTGCTCGCCTTGAAGCAGTCAGGATGTTTGTTGCTTACGTTGCTCATAAAACTTTACAATCTTTCAAATGGACGTTATGATAACATTTCTCAATGGGCCATTGAAATAAGAAGTTTATGTAAGCCAACCCGATGGCTTTGTTGACCCAGACTTTCAAGACCACATCTACAAGTTGAAGAAAGCTTTGTATGGTCTCAAGCAAGCTCCAAAAGCGTGGTACGATAAATTTTCCTCATTCTTAATTAAACATCACTTCACCAAAGGTATTCTTGACCTGACCTTATTCATGAGACGTCATGGGGGAGATATTTTACTTGTTCAAGTATATGTCAACGACATTCATTTATGGGTTTTACAGACATATTTTTACATAAACGTTTACTAAACCCTTTTGAAAAACAACTTTGGAGATGTCGATGATGGGGTTGAATTGAAGTTTTTTTCTTGGGCTTTAAGTCATCAATTCCCTGTGGCATCTTTATTAGTTAGGTCGCAATTATGCATCGAGATTTTAAATAAACATGGGATGGATGAATGTGACTCCATGAGTACACCTATGGCTACAGCCAGACTGGATGCTATTTTACAGGGCACTTCTACCGATCAGGCGAAATATCATAGCATGACCAGAGGGCTCATGTATCTCACCGCCATTAAACCAAACATTGCTTTTGCCACCTTTGTATGTGCTCGTTGACTTACAGTCAAACACCTCAAGGATGTCAAGCGGATCTTTCGGAACCTGAGACAGACTTACAATATGGGTCTATGGTATCCGAAGGATTCCGGCTTTGAACTAATATCATATTCAGATGCAGACCATGCAGGGAGTCATGATGATTGGAAAAGCACGTCAGGAGGCTTACAATTTCTAGGTGAAAAGCTAGTGAGCTTGAGTTCCAAAAAGCAAGATTGTACCCCCCCCCCCCCCCCCCCCCCCCCCCTCTTGTGTTATCCACTGCTGAAGCTAAGTATGTATTGTTATCCACTTGATGTGCACAAGTCATCTGGATGCGGACACAACTTTTGGACTATAGATACAAATTCAACAAAATACCGATGGATTGTGATTCAAAGAGCGCTATCGCCATCTCTTGCAATCCGGTTCAGTACTCGCGTACTAAGCACATTGACATCCGGTATCATTTATTTAAAGGAACACCGTTTGAGAGATGAGAAAACGGGTTTTTTGAATTGTACTTTTGGCAGGATACCCTTGCTACTCCGAATATTCCAACTTGCTGATATATTTACCAAAGCTCTTCCAAATGAACGCTTTGAGTACTTAGTTCATCAAATTGGTATGCGATGTATGACTCTAACACAGTTGAAATGTCTGGCAAAGTCATCTTCTTGAAAAGATTATACATCCAAACATGTAAATAAATTTTTCAAAAACAACATAAAAATCAAAAAAATATAAAAACAGAAAAACATTGTCTTTAAATTTGACAAATTCAAAATCTAACACAAAAATAAAAAATGTAAAAATACAAAACATAATTTAAACACCAAAACACATGTTTATCTCATTTAAATCAGATTCCCATGATTCAATTTTTTTCTCAAACACTCTCTTTGAATGTTCAAACAGGGTCATGATCTGAGGGGGAGTTATTTTGAGAAAAATATGTTGTCACTGCTTAAACATATGTTTTGTAGATATTCCATTCACATAGATTGTTTTACATCATCTTCGAAAAGTCATCAGTCTTTAAATGAAATGAAACAAATGTCTCTCGAAATAAATGTATGATTTATTTTTTTTTAAACCAGTGATTTATTCTTAATTTAAAGGGTGTTGTTATTTTTCTGTGGGGGGGGAGTTATAAATCTTTGTGATTAACCTGTCTTTGAAAAGGACAAAAATCCAACTTTTAATGAACTATCCAGCAAAGGGAATCACACTCCGAGAGGGAGTTTTGTGAATTGAGTTTGTTGAAATTTTTGTTTTTAGAGTTATCCATAAAATCAAGGGACTAAAAGTGCAAACTTTTAAAAAGCCAAAATTCGGTATACAAGTCCAAGGACCGAAACTGTCAGAAATGAAAACTTTAAATTTTGGTTTGACTTTAGTCAACACCGAAATATGGAGAGTATAAAATAATTTCTTTTTCATTTGTCATTTATTGTTTTTCATCTCTTTTCGAAATATTAAAATTAATTTTATTAAAAAAAAGGAGTTTTATATATCTTTTTTGATAAGGTATAAACTCGGTTTCATAATGATTGTTCACAAACCCTTCTTTCAAAAGTAAGCATAACGTCATTTTCATCTATTGTAGTAAGATTGGTTTGAGATTTCTTGATATCGAAATTTAATTTCGATATATCTAGTGTTATCAAAATTAGGGCTTCATTGATTCTTGTCTTAGATGTTTATAATTATGTATATGTGTGGTTAAGATGCATGTATGATACATTTGACCAATTTCGATGAGATCTCTCAATTTTGATACAATCAAAATCAACCTGGATTGTTATCTTGATGTTAAAATAGATGTTAGAAGATGTTTGATGATTGTTAAGGGGATTAAACGTAATAAATGATCATTTTCGATAAGATGGATCATTTTGATATGAACTTAATTTTTGATGGTTATCTAAATTTCGATGATGAACTCTTTTAGGTTAATCTAAAGAAATCATGAAAATTAGAAAGTTCATTTTTAATATGGTCAAACTGTCAATTTTTGATATGGTTAAACTGTCAATTTCGACAGTCAAAGTCAAACAGTTAAAGTTAAATTTCGATGTCATATGTCAAAAATGAAAATTTATTAATTTTTGGGCTAAGTTTTGGGCTGCATGGACTCATTGCGTGTTATTGTGTTACATTGTATATATCGGCTTAAAATTCTGAATGTGTTGTTGAAAAGCTTGAGTGTCTGTGCAAAAATGATCAGTATCTCATATGGCTTAATTCTCATAATCATACAAAAGTATTTCAAAAAGATTTCAAAAGAAGACATTCAAACTATAAATGATTTAATGAACATTACAACTTGAGTCAAAACTCTTTCATACTCAATTGTTTAGTGAGTCTAAGTAAACATCCGATTTTGACCGTTTCTTGAATTAGTTTATTGTGGGTAGCCTACTTTTGACTTACAAGAGTATTAATAAGTTTCATCCGGTTTTGACCGTTATCTAAAGTTCAGAATGTGGTAGTTTATTAGTGACATTCGTGGTATGTATATAAAGAAACATTAATTGTATTTGCCATATTTTTCAATTCAAAACAATAGTTTTGAAAACTTTCAGACATTTGATTTTGGTGCAATCTCTTTTTCTCGTTATTGTGTCAAGATGGTACTCTTTCACAATACAAAGTTTTTTAAGAAATATTGATCTGATAACTCTTGAATTCTTAATCAGAATCTTATCAAAATCAAAGTTTATCTTCATTATTCTTGATAATGTATCATTACACAAAAGATTTTTTCTTAGTGAGGATTCTAAAAGAAAGCAGAGATGAAAACCATACTACTCGAAAAAATCATAATCAAAGTGTGTGTTTCGGAAAGAATTGCGTAGAAACTACTTAAAAGTTGGTGAAATCAAAAGAATATGCGAATAATATAAAGGTGTTTACAATCGTGTCTCGCCAAAAGCCAAGAATAAGAACATGAGAAATAAACTGATCAAAAATATGTTTAAAAAGAATTGCCCAGAATACTATAAAACAGGACACAGAGCAGATAGAGATCATAATTAATGTTACATGTGATATTGTTTTTGATATTACTAAAAAAATATAACCACCACATTAAACTGTCACTCTCAGGAATCATCATGGCACAACAACAACAAAGAGATTTCCCACAAGATCAATTGTGTCCACCCAACAATCATTTTGATCTCATGGATGCAAACAAGAAGTTTGATCTTGTCAATTTACAATGTCCTAATGAAAGCAAGGATTCTCTTGGCAAACATTCTCAACAACCATCCACTCAGATATGTGTTTAGCTGCATCCTGCGTCCAGTTGCCTTGGATATACATGTCTCAATTCTGGCATACTTTAAAGATCGGACCTTAAATCAAAGAAGTTAAATGTTCAAGGTTCATTCTGCTTGTTATAAGGAGACTCATGATGACTGTTAGCTGGACTTTCAGATGTATATTCTAATTGCCTTAAGCTCGACCAACAACCCATGCTGGATTTGTTGATCGCTCATACTTTAGTCAGATGGTTTCCTTCTTCCTTGATGATCTTGTTTTTCTATGCAATTAAGAAATCACGTCACAAACAAACTTTGTGTCAAACGGATTCTCACAGCACCATGAAAGACACTTTGCATGATGCTTACCTCTCGAGATTTCTTTAGTCACACATGTCATGATCAAATCAAACGTTTCCAAATCATGTAAAAGATGCTCTAGTGTATCTATCAACAATGTGCATGTAAACTATGTTAAATTGCTATGGGAAGGTTTATACTACTTTCCTATGCATCCAACAACATTAATTCCTTACCCAAGGTTCACAAAGATTATTGTTGATCCACTACATGACTAAAGCATCCCGACATCTCAATAAGTGAGTTCTTGATAACTATTCAAAGAGTTGAAAATGGATGATCTTCGTTCAAAATATCTTCAACTCTGGGAAGAATAGGAAGGAGTAGGAATGAAGCATTCTTTGAATGGATGCTACTGAGGAAATGAAGCTAAACTGATCATTATCGAATGTATGTTACAATGTTTTGGGTAGATGTTCCTACAACTCAGTCACAATTGATTGAGTCTACCCAGGGAATGCATAGGACATCTAGCGCCCCTAGGATACCTAACCCTGAGATTACTAAAGGAGAATCCAGTGCTCAACGCAAACCAACTGTGATTAGGTTTCGCGTACCAAAACGACCAGATCCTAAAACACCAATTCCAACAGCTGCTGAGGTTGATATTACAAATCTAGAAGAAGTAACACAGATAAGCATTGCTACATAGAGAAGTCTTGAAGACTTACAAGCTCATCAGAATGTTGAAAACATTAAAGAGCACATGGTGGATGAAGAGTTAGAACAATTGCTGAAAGGAACTAAGAATGTTAATGTGGATGAGTTTATGAATGATGTTCTTAATAGTTAAGAATATCCCAACACTAGGATAGAGCCTAGGAGTGATAAGGAAATTCCAGAGGCGAAGAAAAGTGTTGATGATGTGACTATTACTAATGATGATGTGGAGGAAGAATCAGTTGGAGATGAGTATGTTTGAGCCTTAAATGGAGGAGAAAAGGGGAGGGATAAGGGTTATTTTATATAGAGGAGGACCTAAGGACACACCTCACCCTCACCCATTTTTTTAGGTTCCCCTAGACTCTATTGATCCTATTTCTTCGGTTTATAAGGTGACACTCTAAGAATTGATGGTCATCTTAATAAAGGATACTCCTTCATCTGTGGGTGGGGATAAGGGTGGAAAGAAAAATCCAAGAAAATTGACGGTTTATGATATCTACACCCTCATCATCTTCACCAAAACCCAACACTGGAAGGTTCAGACGATATAAGAGTTTCATTCAGCAGATGGGCAGACGTTATGGCTACATGTTTGGACATTTAAAGAAACATTTATCATGCACAAGAGAAGAAAAAGCTTTCATCAGCTTGCTATACATCTACAATCAATAATGGAAGAAGTTCTTCCTTCAATGGTTGGTGATCGAGTCAATGAGATTGCAAAGAAGATTGTACCGCTATATATTGTTGAAGGTTTATTGTTGGACAGACAAAAGACTCAAGTTGATGTAGCTACTATGATTGCTGAGGCTGTGTAGAAGGAACGCGAGAATCTTCGTGCTGAAATTACCTTACAAGTTACTAATGGTCCATTGGTAACAAGTTTCCTCCGCAGGGTTGTGAATCATCTTTTAAGGAATTACATTGTCAAACAACTTTCTTCATGTTCACCCTAACTAAGCTACTTGGCATCTTTCCACTCAAGATCTTCAGTTATTAACTGTATTTAATGATGAAGGAATGATGAGAAGGCTCCGTTAATGAATGATTTGTCAGATCTGGTGGTCATTAAAGATTAGTTTGGAAACCTGCACCCTCTGCTTGTACCTTGTAGAACAGCCTTCTCTATCAGTTCGCAAATAGAGATCATGAAGCACCATCAAGACGATGATGCTCGTCAGCCTGAAGGGAGAGAATAGTGTGAAGAGATAAAAGACATCTGAACATGGCACTTATTCAATGGGTGAATCTTTATCAGAACAACACATGGATCAAGAACCAAATCTATCAAACTCGGGTACACAAGAACAGTTAGATGAATTTGATGCTTGGATGGATGGTTTTGGAATAGATGATGATGAAGTTCCTACTGGGGAAGTATCACCAGAACTTATGGAAGAAATATCAGAAGAGATTGATGAAGCTCAACTACAAAAAGTTGTTAATGATATGCTGAGTGAAAGATGCAGTTCAGGAGAAGAGCATTAGTATCATGTAGATCAGATGCAGAACTATCTCAAGAGCGACATTGTTTGGGAAAGTAAGAAGGAAAGGTTATCTTTACCAACTTTAGAGAAACCAACTCCAGTCTATCACAGCTGCCAAAGAGATCCAAAAGCTCCACCAATGACTTTGCTGAATCAAGACCTATTCTATCTCAAGCATGGTAACTCAGGAAAAAAGTATACTTTGTCACTACACAAGTATCCTGAAGTTCTATTTGTTGGAAATCGTTATCGAAATAACCTAATATTACATTGATATTATACGAGCTACGCAGCCGAAATTAACTCATATAGCAACTATAATTAACATAAAAACATAAAAGAAAAACGTACAGAGTAGCAACCAAGCTATGTAAAGAACCAGAGCTTCTTCTGTATACGCATGTGTATCTAATAATATTGTGCGACCCCGAAACCTTTCAGTTGCCTTAAAGAAGCTCCCGACATCTACGTTTATTTCCCACCCCTCACCACCTAACCACGCCCTCTCTCTCCACCACAATACCACCCAGCAATGCTAGTCTCCCAACCCATATGTAAACCCCAACGCTATCAACGACATACATACACAAGTAGTCGAACTCCCAAAACACATTTTCCCCAACGGGGTTGTCGTTCATCGCGATCTAGAGTCGGCCTACAAGGATGAAGAGGAGGAAGAAGGGTCGCCTCTTCATCCTCCCATGAGGCTTAGGGACCCCCCCCCCCCCCCACCTCTATTTATATCCAAAAAGGTGCTCCTAAGTTTACCTCTCCCATCGATGTGGGATAAACTCCTTTTTCTTCTTTTCCCTCTTATGGTCAGTCGAACCATCTCCACAACACCTTTGGGTTGTTGACACTTGCCGCTCGACTTTTCTAATTATTCATGTTTCCCCCCCTGTCACTCTCTCTACCCATTTAACTGCCACATTTAATTAAAAAAACCTTATAACAGTGATTTTTCGTTTCAAAATTGAACTAATTAACGACCGTTTGTTTTCTTATCGTTGGAAATATTTAATATACATAATAAATATATACTTATATCTATTATACACATTAATCGAGTATTAAATACATATATAATAAACATACACTTATATTATTATATACATACCAATAGAGTGATATCTAAGTGTATACGTGTGTGACCCCCGTAGGCCCACGTATTTTTAGCCGTATAAATATCTCTATGACATGAGCACAAACCAACACCATTCCCAGTTGATGATATCGAAGAACGAACTTCAAGATGGGTGAGTAAATGTCTCAGAAGATTTAATGTGTATGCTCGATATGTTGTTGAACATTGGAAGAATCTATGGGCAAAGCAAGATCACATCAGAAGGCAAAAAAGCTAAGAGAAAAACCTAAAGAAGTTTACTCAGAATCAAAGATCATTAAAGTAATCAGAACGTCATATAAATTGGGTCATGAGCATGAGTTTATAACAGAGATCATAGTAAGAAGAGCTAATGAAAATTTTTATCCAATCAAAGAGTCAGATTACAAATATCTCAACAAAAATAACATTGAGGATTTGTATATGTTATGCATTAATGGCAAAGTGAAGGACTATAGTGAAACTGGGTTATTGGGGATCATTGTTGTCACACCCCCAAACGGGGCCTAGACGGAATACGTGTCTGGGAGACCCCTCCTATTCTCGTGACGCGGCCCGTGTCTGGCTAGGTCGTCTGCCTATTCCTTGTTCGCCTTACGCCTGCATTTTGCTTGTTCCGCTCCGTCTCCCGCGTTCCCATCTATCGTCCGCACCGGTCCCCGTCGGGTATTTGTCACTCCGTTCGCGTGACGTTCATAAAACAATCCGATCACAAAAGCAATTAAAGAATGACCGACTATTCATGGAACGTTTGAAAAAAGTACTCGTTGCATAAAATATAAAATAGATTTAAGTTTTTCACAGCCCCATAATAATTAAGTTAAAAAGTAGCGGAAGCATAACAAAGTTTTAATAATGACAACGAGTAAATAATAGATAAGTCTTGAAATTGGCGAAGTCACATAGCACATAGACTCCACATAGCATCAAGAATCAATCCAAGCTAAGCACCTGAGAAAACATATTTAAAAACGTTCAACTTAGATATTGGTTGATGAATTCATTAGGTTTAGTTTTATACAAGGGTGGACCACAAGATTTCAAAACGTATGTGACTACTATAACGAATACAACATCACATAAAAAGTATTTACTGTTGCACCTAAAGCTCATGACACTGAAGCTAATTAATCAACAGGGGCATCTACTTCCTGTATATAGTATTCTGCCCTAAGCCCGGTGGTCCAACACAAAGCCAAAATAATGTACAATCGACATGACATATATTCCGTTTGTTCTTCGTTTTAAGTGGTACCAAAGCGGTTGGGATAATTAGTCCTAATTTAGATATCTATTCCATCGCGCTACACCTTCAAACCGGAGGTTCCCTCCGTCGGACGAAGAAGAAAAACTAACAGTTCATGATAAGTTGGGCAGTAGTAGGTTTGTAAGGCAACCTTAGCAACACAATAAACAAGTAAATCAGTACCAAGAACTTGTAGTCCAATCTTAAAAGCAAGCATGTTTCTCACCCCCTAGTATAAAGTGTTTGTAAATCAGTTTAAAAAATGTGGGGCTCTTTGAACTCACTTAGCAAGGGTAAGTGATAAACACCTCAACAAATGATGAAGATAATAAGGAGGGTTCTAGCCGGCCGACACTAGAGTAAAGTATGGGTTATGACTTAGGCCATTTATTAAAGCATAACAAGCGTAACGCTCCATGTTCATCATTAAGCATCCAAGTTGTGTTTGCGGTTTTAGTAATAAAAGACTTCTGATGAAACTTTACCATGTCTTAGTTAAATCCCGGACACTCGTAATTAAAAGTTACTATTTTTTAGAAGGAAACTTTCCCTTTTTAGGAAACTTTTTAGTTTCAAAACGTTAATAGCGTCCCCTATTTTCTTAAGTTTCCATATTTTACAAATCGCTTAAACAATTCTAAACCGCCTAATCCTTATGTTTAAATCGCCTAAATGTCCGTTTCGTACCATTTTTAATAATCCTACTTTTTATTAAAATCGGCGTCTCAAATAACCTTTCATGACGTTTCTAGTTGTTCTAATTAATTTACCTAACATTTTAATGTTTCGCTCGTATTTAATTTAAAACAATCCAAAATCGTCCCCGAATAGTGCCCGAAACCCCCTTTTATTATTCCAATCAGCACGCATTATTTAGAGTGTTTCTTAAAAATCTATTTTTCCGATTTTTTTTTTTTGTTGGTTTAAAAAACAGTCTCTCGTTTTTTTTACTTTTAGGTCTAAGCGGTCGCCAACATTATAGTAAAATCTCATTCCGGAACAACTTTCGTTGTTTATACTAAGGCCGCAATTCGGACCCGACAAAGGGCTCCGAATCGCCCCGTTTTAGCTGACTGATCTGGTCATTACATTTCCATTTTCGCCGAAGGAAAAGGAATAATCGTTTCGAGTTTTCTTGGCCATTTAAATTGGCCGTTTTAAGTACCGATTTTACATTTAGTTGGTTGATATATGAAAAAAAATATCTATTCGAAATGAACTCTCAAAAACTACTTTTACGGCCCTAATGGGGAAAACATTTTTAAGTCTCTCAAAAACACAAATACTAATTCGGGCAGCAAGTTTGTTTTGCCCGAATATGACCAAAAAAAATTAACACCAATCGCATATTAGTGCTCTAAATCTATGTTCAACCTTTTTTACAAACAATCCACCACAAAAACTAACCTTAATCCAACTATATCTCTATTGTTGCAACTCTCATCACTCTCAATCTCACCAAGAACATATTATAAAAACATAACATAAAGCTTTGTCGTTAAGACTTCCAACATTATTTTTAAGAGGAACACAAAAATATAATTGTAATTTCTTTTGTAAAATCCATCACAAACACTTGGATCTTTAGATTATACATAGATCTATAAAGAAACATAGATGAAACCAACAAAAAGATTTAAAGAACACTTACAAATCAAGAAGAAAATATGTAGTTAAAAACACTTAGATCTAACCCAAAAGAATGTATAGATCTTACAAAAAAACCCCAAGTAATCTTGAAACCCTAAATTTTATGATTCTTGAGAAAACCCTTGAAAACAACCAACGGTAGGGGTGGA
Source organism: Tanacetum coccineum (assembly GCA_026074375.1). NCBI lineage: Eukaryota > Viridiplantae > Streptophyta > Magnoliopsida > Asterales > Asteraceae > Tanacetum > Tanacetum coccineum. The sequence continues at coordinate 31,883 of BQNB010002252.1, read as the reverse complement.
ACACTTGATCTACTTAGATAACCTTAGAAATGAGGTTTAGAATACTTTGGATCTTGACTAGAATCAAAAAGTTATGGAAAAAGTTAGTTGTTTGCCGTGTTTGGGTTGTGCTCAGTTTGAGCTAGTAGAGACACTAAGGGGAGGGAGGAGAATGAAAAAATTTTTGAGGCTGAGGCTAGTTCAATTGGAAGTATGATAACACTAAGTTGAGATTATGGTGTGGGATATTTATAGTCCAAGATCTAGGGTTAGAGGGTTAGATGTTGTACACAAGTGATCGAACACACACCAAAGAGTCGTGTGTGTTTATGTTGGTTCGGCCAATAAATGGGCTCACAAGGGACAGAGATGGTTCAAATTTTCTAGCCAAGGTTCACTTAATATGGATATGGTTCAAAGTTATTAGTCAAATGTGTAAGAATAGTGTAAGTAAACACATGCAAGTGTTGTATGATAAGTATACTCATGAGAGTGACACTCTCATGTGTCATTTTCCAAGGTTCAGTTTACATGCACATATGGGTGAGCTTCAAGAATAAGATGCCAAATTTTATTTTAGAGTTCAAGTATACTTGTCTTGTTGTTGTTTAGGCGCAACATTTGCTAGCGGAAAGGAGAAAAGCATGAACAAAATTATTTTTAGTAGTATGACACTAGAATTACGATAACTTGAGTTTACACGAAAAGATTTTGAGTTTCCAGGTGGTTTCCGTTTCTTTAGTCAAAAAACGCAAAAAAAAACGTAATTTAAAGAATAAAACCCTAAAATTAATATCGGAAGTGATTAAAAATCACGAAACACTCAGGAAAGCTAATATAACACATATAATGCCTAAATAAATTTTTAACCGATGCCGGAACGCGTCCGATGACGTTTCTCAGTTTTTACGCAGTTTAGTTCCTCGGTAAACTGTCAGATTTTAACGTAACGAATAAAATTTAAAGTAGATGACTGGAATGGGTCGGAAAACTAACCGGGAATTTACGGGGTGTGACATCCTTTCCCCGTTAGAAGAGCTTTGTCCTCAAAGCTTAGGACGTAGCTTGAGATGCGGATACAGGGTTAGCGAACAGATGAGGGTACTTCTTCTGCATTTGGTCTTCGCGTTCCCAGGTATACTCGGGACCTCTTCTTGAATTCCAACGGACCTTCACGATTGGAATGCGACTTTGCTTCAAACGCTTGACTTCGCGGTCCATAATCTCAACTGGTTCCTCAATGAAATTGAGCTTTTCATCAATGTGGATTTCGTCCAATGGATCGCGAGGTGGTTCATCGGATATGCACTTCTTAAGGTTCGAGACGTGAAAGGTACTATGAACACGGCTTAGTTTCTCTGGTAATTCTAGTCGATACAATCAACCGTTCCCACCTTGGCGAGAATTTTAAAAGGTCCAATATAACGAGGGTTCAGCTTTCCCCGTTTGCCGAGCGTATTACACTTTTCAGGGCGGATACTTTCAACATAAACCGGATCCCAACCTGAAACTCCAATGGCTTACGTCTCTTATCAGCGTAGCACTTTTGTCGATCACGTGAAGCTTGTAGACGATGCTTGATTTGGATAATCTTCTCTGTTGTTTCACGAAACAATTTTGGTCCAGTAAGTTGAGCGTCTCCCACCTCAGCCCAACATGACCAGGTTGCCGCAATATTTGCGACCATACAACGCCTTTAAAAGGGCTTTTTGCCCGCCTTAATACTTGTATTGATAGCTGTTATTGTAGGAGAATTCTATTAGGGGTAAATGTCTGTCCCATCCCTTCCCGAAATCTATCACACATGCTCGGAGCATGGTTTTCCAATGTTTGGATAGTCCTCTCACTTTGACCATCTGATTTCTGGGTGGTATGTCGTACTCATATCTTAACGAGTTCCAAATGCTTCTTTGAAAGTTTAAAAGAGATTGCCAGAATTGGGAACGCGAAATCTTACCATCGATGATCTGAGATGATCGTAATACAGGCCACTCCATGTCTCGAACACCACTGCGGGACCCTCAGTATTGCACTGGTAGTTTCTCATGAGTCATTTCCTTTTGACTGGCTAGGAAAATGAGCAAATTTAGTGAAGTCGATTCGAACTATAACCCAAATCATATCTTGCCATTGCCGTTTTTGGTATATAGCTTTGTCACGAAATGTCCATAGTTTATGTTTTCTCATTCATTCCAGGATTTTTGGTTTACCCAATAGACCGGTCGGTTTCTGGTATTCCGCCCTTTTAATCCTTTGCGCAAGTCATACACTTTTCTCACATACGTGGCAATTATTTCTGCTTTTCATGTTGGGCCACCAATATAGCATTCTTCAACAATCTTGGTACATCTTGTCCTTGATCCAGGGTGGACTGAATACTTTGGACTTATGTGATTTCGTGCATAATCAAACGTCTCTCAAGTCACCAAACAGTGGTATCCCTAGCTTCTATTCCTTAAACAAAAAGTTCCTTCTGCCCGTGTGGGTTCCAGGTTCTTAATCATGCCATGCAAATCCTCTGTTCCGTAATTCTCTTCTTTTTCTTGCCTCACCTGAGATTCGAAGATCTGCGCTAGGGAGATTCAAACCGCTTTTATTGTTCATAACCAAAGGCTCGATACTCGCAGTTGGCTTAGGTCTATCGTTCGGCTCTCAACGCATCAGCCACCACATTTGCCTTCCCCGGGTGGTAACGTAACTCGCAGTCGTAGTCACTTAACAGCTCTAACCACCTACGTTGTCTCATATTCAACTCTTTCTGATTCAAAGATATGTTTGCAACTCTTATAATCAGTGTGGTGTACACAACGCACTTCGTGCCTGTAAAGGTAATTGTCTCCACGCATTTTAAGAGGCGACACCACAGCTCCCAATTTCCCAATCATGTGTCGTGTTAGTTCTTCTCTATGGATTTTTAGCTGGCGAGAAGGCATAAGCTATAACTTTCTCTTTCTGCTATCACATTGCCCTAATCTCTTATGAGAAGCATACCTCAATTACACAACCCCCCTACGAAGTTTTCACTTCCTTCGGGCAATGCCAAAATTGGTGCACTACACAACTTTTGCTTTCAATGTCTTTGGAGAAAAGAAGATTTCCTCTTTTCACCCCAATTGAACTTTTACACTTTTCATGAGTTCAGCATTGTTCACTAGAGCTTTGGCAATCTTGGAGAATCCTTCGAATATAAACGTCTGGTAATGTAACCGGCAAGACCTAGAGATGGCGGAAATTTCTGGTTAAGAGTTTTGGGTATTCCCAATCCTTGATTGACTCATCTTCGCAGAAGGTCAACTAGTTGAGATTGCCTTCGCGTATCAAGTCACGTTCCAAGAATTGTACCCGTCTGGATAGCCAAAGTCACACTTTGAGATTGAGAACTTGGGCGTACTATGTCTTCCTTTTGAGCAACTCCCAAAATTAGTCTAGGATGTACGTCATGTTCTTCTTTGGTCTTAGAGTAGATTAAGATGTCATCGATTGAACACAATCACGAAACTTATCTAGGTTATGGTCCTGCATACCCTTGTTCATCAATCCCTGAACATCTGCCGCAGTAGTGCGTTAGTCACCCCGGAAGGGCATCACTTGGAACTCGTTAATGACCATAGCCGAGTTCTAAATGCCGTTTTCTTTGGGGATATCCTCATCACGAAAATCTTGAGTTGGTGGTAACCCAGACCTCAATTGTCGATCTTGAGTACACACTTGGACCCTTGTAATTGATCAAAACAAGTCCGTCGATGCTCGGCAAGGTGGGTATCGATTTTTCTCAGTAAGCTGTTAAGTTCACGGTAAGTCCGATACACATCGGAGAGAGCCGTTCTTTCTTTTTGACAAACAAAACCGGGAGCTCCCAGGCGTGAGGAACTTGGTGGACTTTTTTAATCCCTTGCATAAAGTGCTTGTAGTTGAGTAGACAGTTCTTCCATCTCCGACGGTGCTAACCTATACGGGGCTCGAGCTACAGGTGCAGCACCTGGGACTAAGTCAATTTGGAATTCGACTTGTCGTGTGGGTGGTTAGCTACCAGGGTAAGTCTTCTGGAAAAAACTTTCTGGGAAAGTCCCGTACAGTTGGCAAGGTACTCTCAAGTCGCTTCTCTTCGACTTGGTTTTGTTTTCCTTCTCCCGTAACCTGTGCCAGGAAATAGTTGGCACCTTCTCTTATATACTTCTGGGCCATCTTTTCACATGATATAATGCTGCTATTTTGATTTCTTCTCCTTGGCACCCTTTGTCTCCATTGATTAGATCAGATTCATTTCATTTCCATAAGGAATACGCACTATCTTCTCGTCACAGACAATCACTGCATGATTCTTTGCTAACCAATCCATGCCGATGATAACGTCGAAACTACCCAACTCTATTGGCATCAGGTCGATATTAAATGGATGTCCTAACAATCCTAATGTACAGCCCATAAACACAGTGTTGGTTTCTGAAGTCCTTCCGTCAGCTAGTTCGATAGCGTAACTAACATCTAAGGCATAGGGTGTGATGTCTAGCAATGCACTAAAAGTATTTGATACGAAACTCTTATCGGCGCCAGAGTCAAATAACATATAAGCATGATGATCGTTGAGAAGGAACGTACCCGTGACAGTTGTTTGGAACCCGGCGGGGTTTACGTCACCTCTCCTAGTGCAATATGCTTTGCCGCTTGCTTCAGGAACTATTGCTTTTTTTCCACGGTTTTGGTTCTTGATCTTGGGGCAATCACTCCGGTAATGCCCTTGTGCTCCACACTCAAAGCAAGTCACAACCCTCTGATTCACTATTTGGCCTCTCTGGGTGGGGGTTGTGGGATTTGTAACCCTGCAGTTTCTGGGCAAATGTCCAACCTTGTTGCACTTCCCCACACTCCTTACAGTTTTGCAAAGGGCCTCATGTTGAAGACTTACACTTGTTGCAGGAGAGGCAAGGTACCTTCATATTTCTTCTCCTCATTGTTACCAGCCACATAGGCTCTAGCAACATTCTGTCTCAGTATTCTGTCATTTGTGGGGTGGTTGTTGCCCACGGTTGTTTCCATAGTTGTTGTCCAATCTTCTCTTGTTCTCTGCATTTCTCACAGCATACCAATTCAACTTTTGGTTCCATCAGTTGTCGGCAATATCGAACGGCATCTTGTAGTCTTGTAGGTTCTGCAGCAATCACAATTTCCTTGTATGTTTATCGGCGGAGAGAGAAGATAGCCTCCAATGAATTTCTTCCACCCGATACTTTCCTCCTCGGGAACCCATTTTGCGCACCATCATGGTGTAGTTCCTGGAACCTTTGAGTGTAACTAGCGATGTCATTGTTTTTCACCGACAGATTCCACAACTCGGTTTCCATCTTTTGGATCTCATTTCTTGGGCAATACACTTCAGTCATCAGTTTTTCATCAGCTTCTCACATGACTAAGCGGTATGCTTCAGCTCAGTCTCTGATGGTTCTCATTGTGTAAGATTCCACTAGCGTTAGTGCACTGTCGAGTAAGGTACAAGTTTGCATACTTCACTTGATATTTCTCCGGTCAGTTTGCTGATGTGAAACACATGTCTCCATCTTCTCACTCCACCTTATCAGTACCAACCACTCTCCTTCGGATTCCTTAAAATACTTGTCGGTTTGTGACACTTCATGAAGTCCTGTGGGGTAAGTACATTCAACGTGGCAACCAAACCTATCGCCTCTTCCATTCACATTGTGGTTCTCATTACCGTCACCGTTGTCACCTCCATTGTTTCCATTTCCATTGTCATTCCCATTCCCGTTTCCATTATCGTTTCCATTGTTATTCCCATTCCCGTTTCCATTATCGTTTTTATTTTTTTTCCCCCCCTTTTTTGTTACTTCCCCATTCCCGTTTGCCATTTTCGTTTCCATTGTTATTCCCATTCCCAAGTTAAGATTTTGGGTTAACTCTGATGAGCTTCTAGAGTGCGGTTTCACACGTATGATCATCATTTCTTCTAATTGCGGCGTGGGTCATCCAGGATCGAAGTGTTTGTCATGTTCTACATCACATACACCACAACTCATAGTGAGGGATTTTTGAAACGAATATACAACATCAGGTAATGATAATTTAATACATGCTATGAAGTAAAATTTAATTGTAACAGTTGCCAGGAAGAATAAATAACAAAATATAGAATTAAATAAGCGACGAGAATCAAAACAAGCTTTTCATTCATAAATAAAAGCATAATTCGATTACAACCCATATCCAAAATAGGTTCATGATCCATAATTATTTACTGCTAATACCTAGACCTAACCATTGGCCTAATGTCCTACATGATCAGGGGTGCAAACTAGGACTATGGACGAAAGCCAAAAGGTCCTTCCCAATGATCACTCAAACTCCAACCTCCTAAGTCTCCCTCGAGCATCATCACGATCCCTACGAATCTGACGAAACTCCTCCTGTGAAAGGGACATATGAAGACGAAGGCTGCTCACACGATCCCTCTCAATATCCAACATAGCACGAACCTTGAGGTTCTCCAACCTTAAGCTATATATCATCTCGGCCATCCTAGCTCTGTCTCCACTAGCTATCAACTGGTCGGCCTCCAACCGTCTCTGAGCAGTCTCAATCCCGACAATCCTATCAACACGAACCTCAGACATGTGATGGTAAAAGTCATGTACATCATCATCCAAGTCAACCAGCATATCCTCGACTGACCTAACAATGCCATCCATAGTGCCAGATGAGTCAGAAGGATCCTCTCCAGCTGGCTCTACAATTTCCTCCTCAACTAATGGTGCAGTCATAGGGTCGACACCTACCTTAGCCGTGTCACCAGTAATGGCGTCAGCCTCATACTCCTCTGTGTCATCCCTGACATCCCTAAGGTCAATCTCAACATGATCTCTAACATCATCCCCATCACCAATACCTAACTCCATATCAACCCCAGTCTCTATAGGACCAACCTCGGCATCCTCCTCTATGCTAGCCTCAGATGAATATGAATCTCTGAACCTCTTACGAGGTGGTAAGAGATCAGCACGGGTAGGAGCTAATGATCCCGTAACTGGCGTGGATAATGGTACTGAATCAACCGGGGATCTACATCTCTTGCGAGATGGTCCAGCAGAATGTGAAGATAAATGCATGGGTCTCTCTGATGAATCTCCTGATGATGACTCTGATGTAGTTGGTGGATACAAAGTAGATAATGGAGCAGCACACCAACGACGAAATGCCTCACTACGTCGTGGTGCTCTCCTCGGAGGGTAACACAATCTGGGTGATACATCTCTAGTCGAAGATCCAGAATGAGCCTGATCTGATGCATCCAAACCCAAAGAATGAACTGGCGAAGAATCCGAAGATGAACTGGAAGAAGATGAGTGATGATCTGAAGAACGAGGTGATGCATGCCTCGATGCTAATCTGCGAGCTGGTAAAGGTCCAACTCTCTTCCTTGCAGTCAACAACTTACGCGGCCCGTTAAGATGGGTGCGGTAAGGTCGACCAAAAGGAATAGCCTCCCCGGGTCGGATAAGAGTCGCTGATCGTCGACGAATCCCGGGAGGGGCAGTAACAGGAGCAATAGGAAACTCATGTGATGATGATGGACGTGCTGTTACCCTGCTCCTCCAACGAGCAACGGTAGCAACATAAGGGTCCTGCGATGGTGGTCCATCAGAAGAATCAGGAGCCTCAGAAGAATCGGTGCATATGAATGGTGAAATAGCTGGTAGCGGGGAAATGTGCTCTGGTGAAGTCATCTCATCTGGTGAATCAGAATCGGAACCCGTATAAGGAACCAAGCCACACAATCCAGTGGGTGAAGCGACAAGAGTCGTCTCAACCACAGGAGCGGCAGAAGAAATAACAGGAGCAATAGTAGAAGTCTCTGGAGCAACCACTGAAGTAGAAGGAATAACAGTAGGGATATCACCAAAAAGAATAACCCGAGAGGGCGGTGATCCCACACTCTCATCCGAAGAATCAGAAGAAATAATGATAGCTGAAGCTGCCATAATCTGCACAAGCAAAAGTTTATATAAATCTCCTTTATATGAAACCATGCAAGGCATAAAGAAATGCTAAAATGAATGGCAAGGTAAATATGGCAATATGTAATACTCTTACGTATATATAGTAATCTCATATATATGTATGCAGCAAGGATAGACAACAAGTAAGCACAAATAGAGGCACATAGGATCACATACTGGTTATAGCCCAGACCTAGTATAACTACCTGGTTCTCTATAACCTTGGCTCTGATTACCAATCTGTCACACCCCCAAACTGGGCCTAGACGGAATACGTGTCCGAGGGCGTGACGTCATAACAATCCGATCACAAAGCAATAAAGAACGACCACTAATCATGGACGTTTGAAAAAGTTTACTCGTTGCATAAAATAAAATAGATTCAAGTTTTACAGCCCATAATAATTAAGTTAAAAAGTAGCGGAAGCATAACAAAGTTTTAATAATGACAACGAGTAAATAATAGATAAGTCTTGAAATTGGCGAAGTCACATAGCACATAGACTCCACATAGCATCAAGAATCAATCCAAGCTAAGCACCTGAGAAAACATGTTTAAAACGTCAACATAATGTTGGTGAATTCATAGGTTTAAGTTTGTACAAGAGTGGACCACAAGATTTCAAAACGTATGTGACTACTATAACGAATACAACATCACATAAAAGTATTTATTGTTGCACTAAGCTCATGACACCGAAGCTAATTTAGTCAACAGGGCATGCTACATCCTGTTGCATAGTATTCCTGCCCTAAGCCGGTGTCCCAAACCAAAGACCACCATAGTGTACAATCGACATGACATATATCCGTTTGTTCTTCGTTAAGTGGAACCAAAGCGGATAGGGATAATTAGTCCCAATAGATCTATCTATTCACTCGCGCTCCCTCAACCGGTCCTCCGGTCGAGAAACTAACAGTTCATGATAAGTTGGGCAGTAGTTCGTGGTTTGTTAAGCAAACTTAGGCAACACATAAACATGTAAAAATTTGCGTAAAGAACTTGTGTCCAATTTAAAAGCAAACAATGTTTCTCACCCCAATAGTATAAAGCGTTTGTAAATCAGTAAAAGTGTGGGGCTATGAACTCACCTTAGCAAGGGTAAGCGATAACCACAACAAATGATGAAGATATAAGGAGGTCTAGCCGCGACCTAGAGTAAGTATGGGTATGACTTAGCATTTGTCAAAGAAACAAGTAAAGCATCCATGTTCATCATTTAAAGCATCCAAGTGTGTTTGCGTTTTAGTAATAAAAGACTTTGAAACTTTACCATGTCTTAGTTAAATCCCGATATTTGCAAATAGTTACTATTTTTAGAAACTTTCCCTTTTAGGAAACTTTTTAGTTTCAAAACGTTAATAGCGTCCCCTATTTTCTTAAGTTTCCATATTTTACAAATCGCTTAAACAATTCTAAACCGCCTAATCCTTATGTTTAAATCGCCTAAATGTCCGTTTCGTACCATTTTTAATAATCCTACTTTTTATTAAGATCGGCATCTCAAATAACCTTTCATGACATTTCTAGATGTTCTAACTAATTACCTAACGTCTCTATATGTTTCGCTTGCATTTAAAACATCCAAAATCGTCCGAAAGTGCCCGAAACCCCCTTTTAACATTCCAATCAGCAACATTATTTAGAGTGTTTTCTTAAAAATCTATTTTTCCGATTTAGATTTTCTAAAAACCTATTTTTTTTTCTTTTTTTTTCCGAGCTTTGTGGTAAAATGTTTTTCTTTATTTCTCTCGTTATTGACTTTTAGGCTACAGAAGCGATCTGCCAACTTTATAGTAAAATCTCTCATCCCCGGACCAACTTACGTGATTTTTTTATACTTTGCCGATACCAACCGACGGCCCCAAAATCGCCTTTTTAGATCTGATCTGGTCTTTGCATTTTCCCATTTCGACCCTGAAAAAAAATGTTTCAAGTTTCATTATGGTCATAAACTTGGCCGTTTTTAAGTCCGATTTTAAAGTGTGGATATAATCTAAAGGTATTTATCTATTCGAAAACTGCTCTCGACACTATTAACTATTAACGCCTAATGAAAACATTTTTAAGTCGTCTCAAAACACCAACACAAAATCGTGACACAACTTTGTTTTGCCGACTAATATCTGACCAAAAATCAATCCAACTCGCTTATTATGCCTCCTATTCAACCTTATCATTAGACCAAACTAATCCACCACAAAAATTAACCTATAAACCACCCTAATATCTATTACTTTTGCAACTCTCAATCAACCCCCAATCTCGCCAAAACATAATATGAAATGTATACATAAAGTGGTATCTCACTATCTATTTCACATTTTATAAAAGAATGACACAATATTATTTATTTCTTTTTGTAAAAATTACATCACCTAACCCCATAGCATGGATCTTTAATAATAACAATAGATCTAATACAAGAATCATAACAACATCAAAATAATACAAGATGGGTCAAGAAATACTCACAAGAAAGCAGCAAAAGATGAAAACACAAGATCTTGCAAAACCCACTTATAAACTTGAAACCCTAGTTTTATGATTCTTGAAAACTCTTGAAAAATAACCAAACAACACTTGGATCTACCTTAGATATAACTAGGAATGAGTTTAGAATACTTGGATCTTGAAGAAAATCAAAAGTTATGGAAGTGTATGGGTGGTGTTAGTGTGCCGTGGGTATGGAGCAAGGAGGAGGGAGAAAGACAAACACATTTGATGAGTGAAGCAATGATTGTTTATAACCCTAAGTGGTGAGAAATATGTGGGTACTTATAAGTGGGAATGACTTATGGTTTGATGATATGATGTGTAGAAGAGAGTGACAACACGTCCAAGGGTGTGTGTGATAGGTGGTTCGGCCAAACATGGCTCACAAGGACCATATGGTTCAATTTTTCTAGCCAAGGCCAAGTGATCTAGACATGGAAAACGATTTATCTAGTCAAATGAGTGCAAGAGTAATGTAAGCAGTGCGTACGTAAACACAAGGTATTCCAAACAAATTGATAAGTGCATTGAGAATACAATTCTCATGTGTCATCACCATCTTGTGTAAAGCTGGAGCACGATGCATCGGAATTTCAAGATAGATGCTTGTGCGGTTTAGTTTAGACAAGCTCAAGTATACATGTTGAGTTTAGATAGGAGCGCCACCTTTGCTAGGGAAAAAGAGATAACGAAATTTTTAGTAGTAATGACACTAGATTACGAAAACTTGAGTTTACATACACGAAAAGATTTTGAGTTTCCGGGGTTCCGTGGCAAAAACGCGAAAAAACGCAATTTTTAAAGGATACACAACCTTAAACTCTTAATACATCGGAAGTCGATTAAAAATACACGAAACACTCAGTGGAACAGTTAATAATAACATCATATAACTGCCTAACAATAATCTATAACCGTGCCGGAACGCGTCCGATGATGTTTCTCATTTTTACACCAGTTTTAGTTCCTCGTAAATGCCAGAATTAAACGCAACGAATAAAATTTAAAGTAATGACCCGGGCTAGGATGGGTCCGATAATACTAAAACCAGGCCGAATTTCAATGGGGTGTGACACAGAACACCCTTTCCTCATCTCGTAGATAGTAAACTCTCTAGAGCTAAGATAATGTCTAAAAACAGCAAGCAAACACCCACGCGACTTGAATAATTTCCCTTCCAGATAAAACCTTAGTGGGAGTCGCATGACTATACATATTGGATGATTATTGCCTAAAGGCTCGAAGAAGGACCTTACCCAATGCAAGCCTTGATGGATTTTTATGGTTGTTAAAATTGGATGGTCATGGTCTTCAATATTTAACTTGAAATGAACAAGGCCCACCGTAATAATCCTCCAATTTTAGCCAATGTAAGGCACCCATAAATATCAATAATTGCACATTATAAAATTTTAAGAAAACTAAAGAAGGAAACCCTGTCACTCAGCACATCTTTCCAATTGCCTGACGACTGAACAGAAACTTGTTATATCAATGTGAGATAGAAATGTTAGTCCCAGCATGCACCGACTTTAAACTTACATGTATTTTGTAGGTCAAAGCCATTCTCAGTCCAGCAGCCCAAATCCTAGTCCAACTCTTTTTTTTAAAACTCCAAGGACCATTGTTGCAAAATCTTAAAGTTATTCATACTAAGATTTGTGCTATACAACCACAAGGACTGAAAGTGCAATAACCTCAAAGTTCAAATTTCTTTTACCCGTTTTAGTTATAAAATGGCGCGAAGTCATTTTTACTGTTCATCATCACCTACAATCCACCACTCAGTTAAAACAAGGGGCAAATGGAAATCAAAGGGTGCGTAGGTCAATTCAAGGGATCTACATTACTAAGGAGGGGTCACATCAGTCATATCATATCTCACTTAAGCTCACATTCAAGATGAGGCCACGTCAGAGTTGGGAAAGCACAAGTGAAGCTAAATTTTGCTCTATAATCACTCTCAGAAGAAACACAACATGTCACATCACGGATTGCCATGCTGGCAATCCGTGTGTGCACATATGTAATCCAACGGCCATGATCTACTTATTAATGATTGAAGGAATCAAAGGGTCATGATTGAAAGGATTGGAGGACTCAAGGCAAGGGCTAGAACATTCCTGGCAGGCTATAAATACCTCTCACTTCACACATAGAAGTGCCTTCTTCTCTTTTCTAGTTTTTTAGTTTTTAGCTTTTAGCTTGAACTTTAGCTTATGTAACTTTTAAATTTCCATTTCCGTTTTCAGTTAAACTGTGCTTTCAAATTTCATAGTGTAATCAGTTTTAATTAATAAAATTCTCCTTTGTTGTTACATAATCTCTTTCACTTAACTCAAAAGCTCTCAATAAGCCAAAGTGTTAAGTTACAGTTTCAATAGCTTTACTTGAGCTCTCACAAGACTCTAAGCTTGTGAATGAGCTAAACTAAGCCTTTAATCTACTTAAACTTGAAATCAGTCTAAATTACCTATACTTATTGAATTTTCAAGACCTATGGAAGGGGAGTCAATTGTGGAAGGACTCCCATGGACTTATACTAGCTTATCTATTTGATAAGCTAGAGCTTGCAGCTGTTAAATTGAATTTAAGCTTCTGTTTAGCTAAAGCTAGTGTAAGTTTCCTTTTTAAAATTCTTAGTTACTTTTCATTTTCTAGCTTAATAATTGTCTACCTGCTCATTAATTGTTCTATTTGCTAGTCTAATGCTTATTTGAGCTTATGTTGTCCTCATATTCAACTCTTTTGATAAAGAATATGTTGCAAACTCTTAGGTCGGTGTACCAATTGCACTTCGTGCCGATAAAGGTAAATGTTCCCACAATCTTAGAGCGAACATAAACTCCCAATTCCAAATCGTGTGTTAGTGTAGTTCTTCTATGGAGTTTGAGGCTGGGCGGGGGAAGCATAAGCTATAACTTTCTCTTTCTGCATCAACACTGCGCCTAATCCCTTATGAGAAGCATCACAATATACTACGAAGTTTTCACTTCCTTCGGGCAATGCCAAAATTGGTGCACTACACAACTTTTGCTTCAATGTCTGGAAAGCAGTTTCCTCTTTTTCACCCCAATTGAACTTTACACTTTTCTGAGTCAGCTTCGTCATAGGCTTGGAAATCTTGGAGAATCCTTCGATAAATCGTCGGTAGTAAACGGATCAGACCTAGAAATTGGCGAATTTCTGTTGGAGTTTTGGGTGATTCCCAATCCTTGATTGACTCAATCTTCGCAGGATCAATGTGAATGCCTTCGCTGTCAATCACGTGTCCAAGAAATTGTACCCTCGATAGCCAAAAGTCACACTTTGAGAACTTGGCGTACAATTCTTCCTTCTTGAGCAACTCCAAAATTAGTCTAAGATGTACATCATGTTCTTCTTTGGTCTTAGAGTAGATTAAGATGTCATCGATGAACACGATCACGAACTTATCTAGGTATGGTCTGCATACCATGTTCATCAAATCCATGAATACTACCGGCGCGTTAGTCAACCCGAATGGCATCAATTGAAACTCGTAATGACCATAACGATGTTCTAACGCGTCCTTTGGGATATCTTCATTACGAACTCTGAGTTGGTGGTAACCAGACCTCAAGTCGATCTTTTGAAGTAACACTTGTAATGATCAAACTCAAGTCGTCGTTCTTGGAACGTGGGTATCGATTTCATAGTAAGCTTTTAAGTTCACGGTAGTCGATTACACATTCGGACAAGAGCGTCTTTCTTTGGAACAAAACAAAACCAGAGCTCCCCAGGGTGAGGCACTTGGCATTTGAATCCTTGTCAGATAGTTCTTGTAGTTGAGTAGACAGTTCTTCCATCTCCGACGGTGCTAACCTATACGGGGCTCGAGCTACAGGTGCAGCACCTGGGACTAAGTCAATTTGGAATTCGACTTGTCGTGTGGGTGGTAGTCCAGGTAAGTCTTCTGGAAAAACATCTGGAAAGTCCTGTATAGTCGGCACATCTTCAAGTTGCTTCTCCTCCGACTTGTCTTTGTCTTCCTTCACCGTAACCTGTGCCAGAAATAGTTGACAACCTTTCTCTATATACTTCTGGGCCTTTTCACATGATATAATGCTCAACTTTGATCTCTTCTCCTTGGCACCTTTGTCTCCTTGAACGATCAAAATTTCATTTCCATAAGGAATACGTACTATCTTCTCGTCACAGACAATCACTGCATGGTTCCTTGCTAACCAATCCATGCCGATGATAACGTCGAAACTACCCAACTCTATTGGCATCAAGTCGATATTAAATGGATGTCCTAACAATCCTAATGTACAGCCCATAAACACAGTGTTGGTTTCTGAAGTCCTTCCGTCAGCTAGTTCATCTTAGGTAACTAACGGTATAAGCAATAGGGTGTGATGTCTAGCAATGCACTAAAAGTATTTGATACGAAACTCTTATCGGCGCCAGAGTCAAATAACATATAAGCATGATGATCGTTGAGAAGGAACGTACCCGTGACAGTGTTGGAACCCGGGTTTACGTCACCTCCTCCTAGTGCATATGCTCTGCCGCTTGCATCAGGAACTCTTGCTTTGTTTCCACGGTTTTGGTTCTTGATCTTAGGGCAATCATTCCGGTAATGTCCTTGTGCTCCACACTCAAAGCAAGTCACAACCCTCTGATTCACTATTTGGCCCCTCTGGGTGGGGGTCGTGGGATTTGTAACTCTGCAATTTCTGGGCAAATGTCCAACCTTGTTGCACTTCCCACATCTTACAGTGCAAGGGCCTACATGATGAAACTTACACTTGTTGCAGAGTGGCAAGTTACCTTCGTATTTCTTCTCCTCAGTGTTACCAGCCACATAGGCTCTAGCAACATTCTGTCCCCCAGTATTTTGTCGTTTGTGGGGTGGTTGTTGCCCACGGTTGTTTCCATAGTTGTTGTCCAATCTTCTCTTGTTCTCTGCATTTCTCACAGCATAACCCTTCAACTTTTGATCCATCAAGTTGTTGGCAATTCGAACAGCATCTTGTAGTCTTGTAGGTTCTGCAGCAATCACATTTCCTTGGATGTTATCAGGAAGACCTCCAATGAATTTCTCCACCCGATCTTCCTCCTCGGGAACCATTTTGGTGCACATCATGGTGAGTTCCTAGAACCTCTGAGTGTAACTAGCGATGTCATTGTTTTTCACCGACAGATTCCACAACTCGGTTTCCATCTTTTGGATCTCATTTCTCGGGCAATACACTTCAGTCATCAGTTTCATCAGCTCTCTCCATGACAAAGCGTATGCAGCATCAGTTCCGATGGTTCTCTTGTGAGAGTTCCACCAGGTTAGTGCACTGTCGAGTAAGGTACAAGTTGCATACTTCACTTGATATTTCTCCGGACAGTTGCTGATGTGAAACACAGTCTCCATCTTCTCACTCCACCTTATCAGACCAACCACTCCTTCGGTTCCTTTAAAACTTGTTGGTTGACACTTCATGAAGTCCTGGTAGGTTCATTCACGGGCGACCAACCTATCGCCTCTTCCATTCCCATTGTGGTTCTCATTTCTGTCACCGTTGTCACCTCCATTGTTTCCATTTCCATTACCATTTCCATTACCATTTCCATTGTCATTCCCATTCCCGTTTCCATTATCGTTTCCATTACCATTTCCATTGTCATTCCCATTCCCGTTTCCATTACCATTTCCATTGCCAAGTTCAAGATTTTGGTTAACTTGATGAGCTTCTAGAGCTGCGTTCACACGTTGATCGATCATTTCTTCAATTGCGGCGTGGGTCATCCCGGAACGAGTGTTTGTCATTGTTCTACATCACAAGACACAACCCATAGTGAGATTTTTTTTTTTAAAGCATATACATACCTCGGTAATGGAGAATTTTAATACATGTTATGAAGTATAAAATCCTATTGTAACATGTTTGCCTAAGAAAAAATAAATAACAATATAGATTAATTAAGCGAGGAGAACTTCACAAAAACAAGTTTTCATTTCATAAATAAAAGCATAATTCGATTACAACCCAAATCCAAAATAGGTTCATGATCCACAATTATTTACTGCTAATACCTAGACCTAACCATTGGCCTAATGTCCTACATGATCAGGGTACAACTAGACTATGGGCGAAAGCCAAAATGCCTCCCAAGATACGACTTCAACCTCCTAAGTCTCCGTCGAGCATCATCACGATCCCTACGAATCTGACGAAACTCCTCCTGTGAAAGGGACATATGAAGACGAAGGCTGCTCACACGATCCCTCTCAATATCCAACATAGCACGAACCTTGAGGTTCTCCATCCTCAAGCTATAGATCGCCTCAGCCATCCTAGCTCTGTCTCCACTAGCTATCAACTGATCGGCCTCCAACCGTCTCTGAGCAGTCTCAATCCTGACAATCCTATCAACACGAACCTCAGACATGTGATGGTAAAAGTCACGCACAGCATCACTCAAGTCAACCGGCGTATCCTCGACTGACCTAACAATGCCATCCCTAGTGTCAGGTGAGTCAGGAGAATCCTCCCCAACTGGCTCTACAATCTCCTCCTCAACTAACGGTGCAGTCATAGGGTCGATACCTGCCTCAGTCGTATCTCCGCGCTTGAGCTCACGCCTATACTCCTCGGTGTCATCCCTGGCATCCACTATCGTTCAATCTCAAACATGATCTCACCTCATCCCCATTCCACCTTTATACCTAAACTCCATATCAACCCCAGTCCCTGTAAGACCAACCTCGGCATCCTCCTCTAAGCTAGCCTCCGATGAATATGAATCTCTGAACCTCTTACGAGGTGGTAAGTGATCAGCACGGGTAGGAGCTAATGATCCCGTAACTGGCATGGATAATGATACTGAATCAACCGGTGATCTACATCTCTTACGAGATGGTCCTGCAGAATGTGGAGATGAATGCATGGGTCTCTCTGATGAATCTCCTGATGATGACTCAG
This sequence comes from Tanacetum coccineum, assembly GCA_026074375.1. NCBI lineage: Eukaryota > Viridiplantae > Streptophyta > Magnoliopsida > Asterales > Asteraceae > Tanacetum > Tanacetum coccineum. The sequence goes on along the minus strand of BQNB010002252.1, from coordinate 14,457 downwards.
ATGTAGTCGGTGGATACAAGGTAGATAGTGGAGCAGCACACCAACGACGAAATGCCTCACTACGTCGTGGTGCTCTCCTCGGAGGGTAACACAATCTGGGTGATACATCTCTAGTCGAAGATCCCGAATGAGCCTGATCTGGCGCATCCAAACCCAAAGAATGAACTGGCGAAGAATCCGAAGATGAACTGGAAGAAGATGAGTGATGATCTGGAGAGCGAGGTGATGCATGCCTCGATGCTAATCTGCGAGCTGGCAAAGGTCTAACTCTCTTCCTTGCAGTCAACAACTTACGCGGCCCGTTAAGATGGGTGCGGTAAGGTCGACCAAAAGGAATAGCCTCCCCGGGTCGGATAAGAGTCGCTGACCGTCGACGAATCCTGGGAGGGGCAGTAACAGGAGCAATAGGAAACTCATGTGATGATGATGGACGTGCTGTTACCCTGCTCCTCCAACGAGCAACGGTAGCAACATAAGGGTCCTGCGATGGTGGTCCATCAGAAGAATCAGGAGCCTCAGAAGGATCTGTGCATATGAATGGTGAAATAGCTGGTAGCGGGGAAATGTGCTCTGGTGAAGACACCTCATCTGGTGAATCAGAATCGGAACCCGTATAAGGAACCAAGCCACACAATCCAGTGGGTGAAGCGACAAGAGTCGTCTCAACCATAGGAGCGGCAGAAGAAATAACAGGAGCAATAGTAGAAGTCTCTGGAGCAACCACTGAAGTAGAAGGAATAACAGTAGGGATATCACCAAAAAGAATAACCCGAGAGGGCGGGTGTGATCCCCACACTCTCATCCGAAGAATCAGAAGAAATAATGATAGCTGAAGCTGCCATAATCTGCACAAGCAAAAGTTTATATAAATCTCCTTTATATGAAACCATGCAAGGCATAAAGAAATGCTAAAATGAATGGCAAGGTAAATATGGCAATATGTAATACTCTTATGTATATATAGTAATCTCATATATATGTATGCAGCAAGGATAGACAGCAAGTAAGCACAAATAGAGGCACATAGGATCACATACTGGTTATAGCCCAGACCTAGTATAACTACCTGGTTCTCTATAACCTTGGCTCTGATTACCAATCTGTCACACCCCCAAACTGGGCCTAGACGGAATACGTGTCCGAGGGCGTGACGTCATAACAATCCGATCACAAAGCAATAAAGAACGACCACTAATCATGGACGTTTGAAAAAAGTTTACTCGTTGCATTAATAACAATAGATTTAAGTTTTACATCCCAGATAATAAATTAGGTTAAAGTAGAGGGAAGCATAACAAAGTTTTAATAATGACAACGAGTAAATAATAGATAAGTCTTGAAATTGGCGAAGTCACATAGCACATAGACTCCACATAGCATCAAGAATCAATCCAAGCTAAGCACCTGAGAAAACATGTTTAAAACGTCAACATAATGTTGGTGAATTCATAGGTTTAAGTTTATACAAGAGTGGACCACAAGATTTCAAAACGTATGTGACTACTATAACAAATACAGCATCACATAAAAAGTATTTATTGTTGCACTAAGCTCATGACACCGAAGCTAATTTAGTCAACAGGGCATGCTACATCCTGTTGCAAAGTATTCCTGCCCAAAGCCGGTGTCCCAAACCAAAGACCACCATAAAGTATAATCGACATGACATATATCCGTTTGTTCATCGACGACAGAAACAAGTAAGTGCATGCTTACCCGGATAGGGATAATTAGTCCCAATAGATCTATCTATTCACTCGCGCTCCCTCAACCGGTCCTCCGGTCGAGAAACTAACAGTTCATGATAAGTTGTGACAGTGTTGTAGGTTTTGTAAGTACTTTAGGCATCACAATAAACAGTAAAACTCGCGCTAAAGAACTTGTGGTCAATTTAAAAGCAATCAATGTTTCTCACCCCAAGTATAAAGAGTTTGTAAATCAGTAAAAATGTAGGGCTATAATTCTCACCTTAACAAGGGTAAGCGTATAACCTCAACAGGATTGATGAAGATATAAGGAGGTCTAGCCGCGACCTAGAGTAAGTACGGGTATGACTTAGCATTTATCAAAGAAACAAGTAAAGCATCCATGTTTATCATTTAAAGCATCCAAGTGTGTTTGCGTTTTAGAAATAAAAGACTTTGAATTTTTCTACGTCTTAGTTAAATCCCGACACTTGTGAAAAATTACTATTTTTAGAAACTTTCCTTTTTAGGAAACTTTTTAGTTTCAAAACGTTAATAGCGTCCCCTATTTTCTTAAGTTTCCATATTTTACAAATCGCTTAAACAATTCTAAACCGCCTAATCCTTATGTTTAAATCGCCTAAAATGTCCATTTCGTACCATTTTTAATAATCTTACTTTCTATTAAATTCGGCATTTCAAATAATCTTTCATGACGTTTCTAGTTGTTCTAACTAATTACCTAGCATTTCTATATGTTTCGCTCGCATTTAAAACATCCAAAATCGTTCGAAAGTGCCCGAAACCCCCTTTTTCTTTTCCCATCAGCCCACATTATTTAGAGTTTTTCTTAAAAACCTATTTTTCCGATTTGTGGTAAAAATGTCTCTCGTTATTGACTTTTAGGCTAAGCGGTTGCCAACATTTAAGTAAAATCTCATTCCGGATAACTTTCGTGTTTTATACTTTGGCCGATTCGGACCCGAAGGGCTCCGAATCGCCCGTTTTAGCTGTTGATCTGGTCTTTGCATTTTCCATTTTAACCGAAAAATGTTTCAAGTTTCATTTGGTCATAACTTGGCCGTTTTAAGTCCGATTTTAAAGTGTGATATATGAAAAATTATCTATTCGAAACGAGCTCTTCGAAAACTACTTTTACGCCTAATGAAAACATTTTTAAGTCGCTCAAACCCTCAAAACAAAATCGGGACAGCAAGTATGGTTTGCCGAAATACGACCAAAAATCAACCCAACTCGCATATTAGTGCCTAATCTAGTTCAACCTTTATTTACAACTAATCCACCACAAAACTAACCTTAAACCAACCTAATCTCTATTGTTGCAACTCTCATCAACTCTCAATCTCACCAAGAACATATTATAAACATAAACATAAAGCTTTTGTCATAAGACTTCCAACATATTCTTAAGATGAACAAAAATAAATTGTACTTTCTTTTGTAAAATCATCACAAACACTTGGATCTTTAGATATAAACATAGATCTATAAAGAACATAGATGAAACCAACAAAGATTTAAAGAGCACTTACAAATCAAGAAGAGCAAGTAGCAAGAACACTAGATCTATACCCACAAACTATAGATCTTCAAAAACCCCAAATAAATCTTGAAACCCTAATTTTGTGATTCTTGAAAACTTTGAAAAATAACCAAACAACACTTGGATCTACCTTAGATATAACTAGGAATGAGTTTAGAATACTTGGATCTTGCTAGAAATCAAAAGTTATGGGTGGTGTAGGTTGGGGTGGTTGTGCCGTGAGCTAAGAAGCAAGAGGAGGAGGAAGAAAATTTTTGATGAGGTTGAAATAAGATGAAATGACCTAGTTTAGAGAAAGTGTGGTATATATAGTCCAAGACTAGGGTTAGGAGGGTTCATGTGATGTATAAGTGACCAACACACACCAAAGGTGTGTGTGTCATGTGGTTCGGCCAAAGAGGGCTCACAAGGACCAAGATGGTTCAATTTTTCTAGCTAATGTTTAAGTGATATGATTATGGTTCTAAATTTGCTAGTCAAAGATATAAGAGTGTGTAAGTAAACACATGGTCTTATCAATATGAGAAATGGTGCATGAGAATGACATTCTCATGTGTCACCATCTTGTGTAAGCATGAGCACATGCATGGGATTTCAAGAAAGATGCTTGTTGATTTAATTTAGAGCTCAAGTATACTTGTTGTTGTAGTTTAGGCGCCATATTTTGGCTAGGGAAATAAGGTGAATGAAATTTTTAGTAGTATGACACTAGAATTACGATAACTTGGGTTTACACGAAAAGATTTCGTGTTTCCGGGGTTCCGTTTGGTCAAAAACGCAAAAAACGCAATTTAAAGGATAAGACCTTAAAATTAATATCGGTAGTGATCAAAAATCACGATACACTCAGGAAAGCTAAAATATCTTATTTTAAGCCTAAATTAATTTATTATCGATGTCGGAGCGCGTCCGACGACGTTTTTCAGTTTTTACGCAGCTTAGTTCCTCGGTAAATTGTCAGATTTAAACGTAACGAATAAAATTTAAAGTAGATGACCGGAGTGGGTCGGAATACTAACCGCGAATTTACGGGGTGTGACAATACGTAGGACCGTTCGAGATTGTTGAGCGAGTTGCTCTTGTAGCTTATCAATTGCGTCTACCGCAAGAACTTATAGGCATTCACGACGCATTCCACGTGTCGAACCTAAAGAAATTCCTGGCTGATGTAAACTTGCATGTGCCGCTAGAAGAGATCAAGATCGATAAAGGACTACGTTTTGTTGAAGAACCTATAGAAGTCATGGACCGAGATGTCCAGAAGCTAAAGCAAAGTAAGATTTGTAAAAGTTTGTTGGAACTCCCGAGGACCAGAATTTACTTGGGAACAAGAGGACGAGATGAAGTGCAAGTATCCGCAACTATTCGCGAGCGCTAAACCTTAGGACAGACGAATGGAACTTTCAGACGCAGTTCCCTTTAACGGGGGAAAACTGTGACATCCGTCAATTTTTTGAGGTCAGTAACCGAAAGCAAACGTATGATATTTGACTCTTTTAATTATTTGTAGAGTCACGTTACATTTTTACGTTACTTTACGTATTTACCAAATGCCCACAACTTATACATTTTAACTTAAACCTTTTAATCAATACTTACTCTATAAAATATATATATATATATAACTACTAACCAAACCAATCCCTTGGCCGGTTTTCAAACACACAACAACACAACCATAGTATTTTTGGGACACTTGTACACACACACAACACTTGTCCTCCAAAATTTTTCTTACCATACACCTCACCCTACCTATTTCATGTAACAACCCACATTTTCAAGTCATTTTACGTTAATAAATATTCAACTATTTACTTTAGACTTTTACGCATTTACTTTTAATTTCAACCGTTAAGTTAAATCGCGTAAACTAAAAATCATCAATCAACGTAAACTGACATCAAACAAAAAAAAGTTTACGTCAAACAAGTGTTATATTATTTTTACAAAGATAATTTATAACTTTTCACATTTTATTTTTGTATGTTACGTAAAACGTTTACGTTTCGCAATTTGGAACCTTTTTGCAAGCATGTAAACCATTCTTCCTATCTACACTTAATCAAATACCGCAATTATACCCAATACCTAAAAATTATATCATTTCTACACCAAAAATCACCCATGGCCAGTTCTCATTAAAAACCAACACCAAAATGATACAAAATATCCTTAGAAATAACCATGTGCTTATTTCCATTTAACAAGCTAACTCACTTACACATTTCACCAACTTTCTTACACTCTATGACACAACCACATCCCCCCTTGCTAATCACCACCAAACGTACCCCTTTTTGCAAGCATGTAAACCATTCTTCCTATCTACACTTAATCAAATACCGCAATTATACCCAATACCTAAAAATTATATCATTTCTACACCAAAAATCACCCATGGCCAGTTCTCATTAAAAACCAACACCAAAATGATACAAAATATCCTTAGAAATAACCATGTGCTTATTTCCATTTAACAAGCTAACTCACTTACACACTTCACCAACTTTCTTACACTCTATGACACAACCACATCCCTCCCTTTGCCAATAACCACCAAACGCACCCTCCTTACAACTCTTAGATTTGCGTAAAATATGTCTCCTAGATATTTCTAGTATTTAAAGGCCATCAAAACTAACTAAGCACTTCTCATTTCACAAGCTAAAAATCACAAACTCTCTCCTACTTATACCCCAAAACCCACGGCTCAATTTTAGCTACCAACACAATCCATAGTTTTCATTTTATTAATTTTACAAGCATACAAGGTTAATCAAGGGTATAATCTAAGGTGTTCCAAGTGGTTTTGCAAGTTAGGGTTTCCATTTAAAGAAAAGGGTTTTTCAAGAACAAGTTAGGGTTTTTATATTCAAGATTTGGAGTTTTCATAAGGATTTTGGGTTTAGAATCATAAGCTAGGGTTTCTATATGATCACACACTTTGTAAGCATACTACTTTCACTCTTTTGATTTATATATATATTGATATTGATATTTCATGTTCATATACTTACATTATGTATTTTTATACATAAGCTTCTTAATTATAAAATTATATCACCAATTAGTTTACTTTTATAAATATTTGTAAATAAATCAAGAACACTACTTACTTATGATTTTATACATGTGGTTAGGTTTATAATTCATAAAGTATGTTATTTGATGTTATGATTATTTCATGATATTGTGAAGTGTTGGATGAGATTAGGTTAGTGGATGATTGTGGATTTTGAAAGTGGTTGAAGTATACAGACTAGTCGATTTGTGGTATGAAAATGGAGTAGAAATACTTGGCGAAAATTGTGTAAATTGCCTTTAGGGACATCAGTTATATGGCTGTTAGTTGCGGATTTTTTGTCGAGCTAAAACCTTAAAAATGTGTTGGTATATCTTACAACTATTCCGTGCATATAAAAAACGCTAAAAACGGACTTAAAACGAATAAGTTATGGCCAAAACTAGATTCGAAACAATACCGACAAGACAGTTTTTCGGCAAAGTGCTGGCAGATTTATAATACGTATTTTTAAGGGCTTTCGGGTCCGAACCGGCTTAAATATAAAACTACAAACTTGTTTAGAATAATTTTTCGCTACAAAAGCGCGAGTTTTGAGGCCTAAGTGTGTATAACAGATGAGTAAAACCTAAGCAAAGTTGGACTATTTTTCGGAAAGTGTTATTAAAATTTCTGCACTATTTTTTCCTGACATTAATAGTTAATTATATTTTCAAACATTTTCGGTCCGTTTGAACTGTAAAAACCTTAGGAAATATTTTAGCATCACTTCTATAATATTTATACGCGGTTTAAAACCTTATAAATATTATTTTATGAATTAACTAAACTATATATATATATATATATATATTGTCGCTGCAAAAATAATAAAAGTGATAAACTTAACATAAACACTATTTTGATTTATTCAAGTTAAACAAAACTATTAGGTGGTGATATAATGATATAAAATACATTGTTGTATTTATTTCAAGTGCATTATTCTTATCCGACCTATAATTAATTAGGTTGCATTTCGTCTATTTGTGACGTCATTCTTTGTTGATTATTACTACGTTAAATACTTTCATTTGAGGTGAGTTTCATGGCCCCTATTTTACTTCTTTTTAACTCTTTTGGGGGAGAATACATGCGTATCTACAAACTCGTTTACATACTTGTTTTCATAGCTTACTTACAAACTCATTTACAAATTCGTTTACATGATTGATTGCAAACTCATTTACATACTTGCTTATTTTACAAAAGGACACAAGTGCAATACTTTCCAATTTTTACAATAATTACGTAGCGTGTCTAAGTAGCAATAACCCACCAAGCCCACTATCATGCCTGTTTTATTACTGATGTAGTCGTGTTATGTATATATAGATCTATTTAGGATTGACATCCCCGTTTGGGTGAGTAGCTCTCACTAGTTTTGGCGAACCGAACTAACGGGAACATACCATATCGGATTTAGATGTTACAAGTTGACATCTACACGGGGCATTCATTGGCATTAAATTGCATACATTCAATGTCGCAAACGGTCAGTTTATGAGCTTAGTGCAATCGTAATTACTTTTTTGTGCTATTGTATATGTTACATTGTCACACACTTGGAAATCTTATGATCACAATACTTTTATTGCATGTCACTAAACCTCATTTTGTAATATTGATGGTAGCAGTAGTCACTAAAACTTATCATTATACTGTGGATAAGGCAGGAGGGACAATAATCTTTGATACTACATTTACATTTACATAAATCGATAAACTCACCAACCTTATGTTGACACTTTTAAGCATGTATTTATCAGGTGAATAAGATGCTTGAAGCAATTTATGTGCATTAGAGTCCAAATTTTACAAGATTACATTCATGTATTTCTTTTTACATTCAAAATATCAAATCTCGTTGTATTATCTCAGTCTTACATTTTAATGCAAACTTTGGGACAAATGTTATAACAAGTTCAATTTCAATTAAATCAATGAGATTACTTTTAACGATCATTTAGATGTGTTCTCTATCTCTTGGTGCTGTTATATTATGAAGTAACGCTCCCGAACATATTTCCACTGCGACTTATTTTGGGGGTGTTACATTTCATTCTTACATGCAACCCACACACTACTTTAATATTCACTCAAAAAATTCAGCCACCCTCCTCCTCTCTCTCTTCATTTGACATCAACAACAGGAGAAACACACATCATTAATATTTTTAAATTCGGATCAAGAACTAATATGATATATGGGTTAATAAATCTAGTTGTGGTTAGAGTTTCTTGATCAAGAAATACTAGAAAAGCTAATTCAAAACATCAAACCTCGCTCAGCCATAAATTTATTTCTCATATTCACGTAAAAAATCATTGTCAAAATGCTTGTTATGTCTCTGTAACCAAAACTCTTAAAAAAAATGAGGTTTTTCTTGATTTTTTCTTGCTGTTTATGCTTATTTTGTAAAATCTTTATAAATCAATTATTTTCTTGGTTAAACACTCTTAAATGGGTGATAATAATGTACAAAAACTTTGGTTTGTTGGTTCTTAGTTTTGCTACAAAGATCTATATAAGAAAAAAAAAGACCTAAAGTCTTGATTTAAAAAAAAAGTTATGACACTTCTTGTAAGTTTTGTGTAAGGGAGCCTTTTTGATCATGAACCCACTGAGATTTTTATATGAATTTAATGTTAAGACTTGTATAAAATGATTGTGGGAGTTGGTTGGATCGTTTTTTCATAATGGGTTAGAAGTTGGACTTGTTTTAGTCAAAGTTATATTTCAATCAGCCCCTATTTCATCTTTAGTTCATATTGAATGGAGTATAAGTTGATGATAAATGAATGTTTTGACATGGTTCCAGAGTCTAAACTCAAGTACGTTGAGTCTAGTTTTAAAAAATTTAATATTTCTAAAGAATTGAGGTCGTTTGGTTAATGAAATTTGCAAAATAGTGTAAGATGTCAAATCTGCCAAAAAAACTGTTTTGAACTCTTGTAGTAATTGGTCTATAAATCATAAACTAGGGCACATCTTTGCTTGAAACTGATATGAGAAGTACTTATAAATGTTATTTAAAGTCTCCTATTGGCCCTAACCATAAAACCTTGGTATAGTCCCTCTGCCATTCTATATACTTTGGTATGTCCAGATTTTGCCGTTTTTGGAGTCGGGTATAAATGGTCGGGTATAATCCTTAATAAAATTTACGAAAATTCATGGACACACCTAAGACATGGAATTTTGACCTGGAGAAATAGCTTGACTAGAAACTTTTGTTAACTTGGTCAAATAAATACTTAAAGTGATGGGAAATTCGGGTCAAATTTGTAGTAATTGCGTTTTGTGATAAAGTGACTTTGGAAACGAATGTGAACACAAGACTTAACAAATGAACCTTAATATTGTATGAGCATATCGTATAGGATCTAATTAGTTATATTTACTTGCCTTAGGTTGCGAGTAGAAGGTTGCGTATTCGTTTGGGTTGCCTACTTATTGTGGTTTGCTAAGAAGTCCTATTATCATTCTAACTTTTGAGGTGAGTTCTCACAGCCCCTCGTTTACCGTTTTAAATGATTCTGGGGTGGAAAGCATGATGTGTCGTATTTAAATTTCTATGCTCGTACTTTTAAGTATATAACTTTTAAGCATGCTTGAACTTGTTTGAAACTTATGGAACTTGACTTGAACTTGTTGAACTTTGAAACATGTTAAACTTTGAACTTGATATGTATATTAATTGATGCTTGGAACCCGCCACTACTTTTAACTCACTTTCCCCTTCAACGGGATTGAGACGTTAGTACTTACGGATAGCGCTATTAGGAGATTTTCCCCTCCTCACTCCCACCATAAACGGGGTGCATAGTACTAGAATATAAGACTTGTGTTATGACACTTGTCGAACTTGCAACTTATTTCTTGTGTAGGATTGTTACAATTGGTGAACAAAACTTTGGAACGGACAGGCTGAATACGTTAAGTAGTGCCTCGAATAAACACTATATCATACATACTTTGATTTGTGTCACGTTATTGTAGGTAACGGGGGCTGTCTTTTGAGAATTGATTTGGGTTACATTACTTTTGTAATGGAAACTGTCTTTGGAAAACTTGAAACATTTTGGATTCTCGACTTTTTTTGACAACTTGATATTGATTTGCAAACTATTATTGGATATCTACTCTTTTATAAAACTATTTTTTGTACATATTCCTGTGAGCTCACCAACTATTTTCAATAGTTGACTATTATTATCATGCTTTTCAGGTGACCTTCCTAAAGTGGAAACTTATCTCATTTGCATTTAGACATTTTCAAGATGTCTTCTTTCTTACAAGGATCATGTCTTTTGGAATATCCATGTTCGGATGGAAAACAATTTAAGTTGTCTTTTGTACTTTTAAACTTGTTCTTGAAGTTAATTCGGATAACTTTACTTTTATTTAATCATGTATGGTGTTTTATCTATCATCTTGTGTGATGTTTATTGATACGTCGCACCTCGCATTTTCACTTTTAGCAGGGTGTGACACAGCGTGTGGCTCAGCACGCTAGGGGTTGTCCTGGATTTGCGAATTTTGATTAGTCGGCTTTCTATTACCGACACATGTGGAAACTTCAATATAGGTATGAATATGATATTTGAGCATTTGAGAACACTCCAAATGAGGTTTAGACTTAGAGAGGAGCAAAAACAAATCTTCCTATTTTTAACGAAACGCCAACTCAAATCTTTTATCAATTGCCTCAACTTCTTTCTAAACCTAGTATGAATACACTTTCAACATACCGTCAAATGAAAGTATTTATCTGACCTTAATTCAGATTTTCGTTGTTCCTAATCACGAAATATAATTTACTCCCTTACTGGTCAAACTAAGTCGAATGTCACTTTGCGTAAACGCATCCTTTCCCGTTATGGGATATGCTTTAATTAAGATGCAAAGCACTTAGCTTGTTTGAATCAAGATTATTAGTGATCAAATCCATTGTTGATTATCATGGATTAAGTCCAAGTGACTATTTGAGTTTGTGGTATTTGAAGGTTAATCTTACTTTGATCCTTCTTACCTTTTTCTATATAAATGATTTACCAACTCTTACATGTATTCCTCACATGTCTCTTACACAATCCATTCTCGTCTAAATAACCTCCTAATCATTTGTTAATCCCTTCTACCCAACAAATGATTATACCTTCCTGATAACGCCTTAATTATACACATTTTTGATGGCGTTATTGTATATATTATTAGCATTTCTTGTAAATTCGATACTTAATAGCATGAAATATGTGTAGGTTCACTTGAAGATAGTCCAAGCATGAATTGTTAAAGATACAAGTTTTTATGTCATATGGAAGTCAAGCTAAATGAAGATAAAGAAATAAATCCAAGTTCCAGACAAAGTGCGCCGGTTTTACTATCAAGTACGCCACACTTCTGCCTGAAAGTTAAATATAAGTCAACAGCAATGTGCGTCGTACTATCCTGCCTTGTGCGGCGTACTAATCCAAGCATTTACGAAACTTTGGCGCCAAGTACCTTAAGTACGTCACACTTTTCTATAAGTGCGCTGCACTTGTCCCCATGATCAGCCTATAAATACATACCATTTCTCAGCTATTAAAACAAAAATCTAATATCATTCAAGAATCATTTAGTTATGAATTCTCTAAATATTTTCCAGAAGAAGAACACCAAAAGAGCAGGTTTTATTTGAATCGAATAAAAGGGTTATATAGCTTTGATTATTTTTAATCGGGTTACTGTGACACTTATGTAATCCGTGATCTAGCCGAATCTTGTATGTCTCTTATTACTCTTTTCATTCCTGTTATCATGAATTTAGTAGCCATGAGAGGCTAAACCTCTTATGACTATTCAAATATTTAAATATAATAAAGAAGCATTTGGTGTTATGATGATCTTGTTTATCCTATGTTTGTGTTGAAATTCTATTGTATTTAATCTTATAAATCTTGTTTATCAGTCTTGATTATGTATGCATAATGGTATAGGTCGAAAGATCCATTATGTATTATATGGTTTTAAGGATTTGTCTATGAATCTTTATCATTTGGTTGAAGGAATCCGCTTATGTTAATTGATAAACAAAATAGATTTAGTATTGTAGTGACTTGGTTAATTGGTGGAAACACTTTACTTGGTAGATCAAATATAAGTCTTGGGTTAAAACGGAAGATTTATGAAAACGCTCTTTTGACGAAAAAAGCTTTTTGTGAATTAAGAATAAAAACTGAGATCATGATTATCACCATTGCTACTGAATTATATGAACTATCATAGTAGTTATATCTCCTTATTATTGAATTTACTCCTTGCCATTTATTTGCTATTTTGCTTGAAAAAGTTTATCATTATTTGATTTGAATCTTTTGATTATGCGAACATAAACAAGTCCATGTGATCGACCTGGTCTTACCTAAAAAGATTATTCTATATACGTGGGTTATACTTTACCCGTGTGTTGATTTAAATATCGGCATTTCTAGTCTTATGAATTTAAAGCTTTTACAACACATCACTTCCACACACTCTAAACATTCCTTTCCTAAACCATTCCATAATCACATGTGCACATATCTTTTCTCTCTTATGGCTATGTGATTATTAAACCATAATCAATCCTTTGATTATTCTCTTCTTCATCTCCAGTACCATCTCTAAGCATAAACCTTACCCACATAAACCTTCCCAAGCTTATCCTTCAAATGACAGCTAATATTCCCTTACACATTGTACTTGTTGTACTTGTTGTCCCCTAACATTCCAACATAGGATCCTTTCCATTACATCAAAACATTCTCCATCACATATACTTCCTATTCATTCTCTTCTTAAATTGTACAACTCACACACTTCTTTCTTGAATTTAAGCTACACACACACACTCAAAGCTTACTCTACACACTTCTCCTATCCTTTCAAGCTTGAATTCAAATCCTACAACATCACCAATCTTCCCTAACACACTTTGCCACCTCACCATCTCATCTCAACCAATCAAACTTGAATGTGATATTAGGCTCTAAACCATCACATCACTCCAACCCATTGCCAACTCACTACATCTCAACCTTATCATTATCCTTAAGATCTTGAATTAGATTCTTAGGCTCTAAAACATCACATCATGCCAACCCATCTTATCCCATTCTTTACCACACATGTCTAATAAGATTTGAATTTGAAATTCAAATTTATCCCTCCAACATTCACACTTTATCTCCAAGTAAAGGAATATTCCTTTGAAATATTCTTTATGCTTTTGGCATATTCCTTTCTATCTTAACTATTCTGACTCATCAACCCAACCATGGTTAGTATCCAACTAAATCGTTTACATGTGAGGAATACCCAAACACACCATTTGTGCAATACTTCTTCTCTATCTCTTTGATATTGGACAAACACTCCCAAATCTTCTTCTAAATTACTTCACAAACATTTTTATCAAATGGCTATTTAAGTTGGTTGACCTTGAGTGTAAGAATAATGGAAAGGTCAAAGCATGAATTACAATTAAGGATTTAGCAAGAGCAGGTAGTTAAAATTCCAAAAATTAGAAAAATATGCGTGTTGTTGGCGCGCTGACGCGTGGCTCAGTGCGCCATCGGCTGTGAGGATTTTCCACTTCCATGTTTTGGCCTATAAATACCTCCTCTTGGTTATTTTATTCCTCACCTCTTGTCATTCTTTCTTTCTCACTTTTCTCTTCTCTTATCCTCTAAGTCTAACACCTCTTGTGTTCTTACTCTTCTCTTTTATCATCTATTAAAGAACACATCTCTAAATGAGAGACACACAAGTACTTAATCCACACTTGTGTGTTAGTAGTCGAGGGTCTTCTTTCTCATACCCTTTCTATTAGAATCGAGTCTCTAGGTTAGGTTAGGACTTGATTCATATCAAACAACTTTATTCAATTTGGTTGTAAAAGGAAGTCTTCTATCTTTGTGATCAAGCCTAGATCATTGGAGATCTAGTTGGGGTTTGGTAAGCTTACAAGAGGAAGTTCTTAGTGGTCCTAGTCAATCTTAGTGATCCTAAGGTTAAGTCGAATCACGGGTTCTTACGGGTGAATTCCGAGGGGGAATACCGTGAGTAGCTCTTCTTAGTGAGTGCCGATCTTAGTGCATATCCGTGGAGCGAAGTT
>BQNB010002251.1:0-127260 GCA_026074375.1 Tanacetum coccineum | reverse complement strand
GAGTATACCTGCAATGTAAATGTTAATTTATGTTTATGAGGCTTATATATTGGGTAAGTGGTTTGGTTTAGAATGATAAGTGGTTTGGTTTAGAATGGGTCGAAATTGAGTAAATAAGGTCATGTGTTCACATAGAGCTCGTTTAGGGTTTCTTTGGCTTTCTTGGCTTGTAATTCGTGTGTAAATGATCAAGGGTGATAGAATACTGATCTTGAGCAATGTAATATGAATTATTAATGATATTTGATAGTTGTTTTAAGTTAAAATGGGATGAAATGGAATAATAAGCCGTGGGTTGGAATTAGGGTTCGTATAAGACTTTTAGGGTTTTCTAGCTTTGTAAATCTTGTATATTGTCAAAGTAATGATGGATAATAATGGATAATGGTTTGTAAACTCATTTTATGGGTTTACAATGACTCTTGGTTGCTTACTTGAGAATGAGATGGTCAGAGAATGAGTAAACGGGTCAAAGTTACATTTAGTGCACAATTAGGGTTTCTTGGATTCGTTTCTTGTATAATTGAAGTAGAATGATGAAATGATGATGGAATGATGATTGAACATGATTTATAATGTTGTAAATTAAGTTATTAAAACTTATTTGGGTATTGGTTTAGGTTTTTGATGGATAAAAACGAAGAAACGGGTCATGGTTTAGTATTTAGCTCGGGTTAGGGTTTTAAACTTTTGAATTAGGGTTTTGAGTGTAATATGTGTGTGAAGGCTTATGAATAGAATAATTAGGGTTTACACATTGTATAATGAGTATAGTAGCTTGTACATAAGTGGTGGTGAAGAAATTAGAATGAAAATGGAGGTAAAACGGCTATTTTAGAGATCATGCTTAATGACTTGTACATTGTGCTTTTAAGGACTTGTACTTGACTTGGAGTGAGTTTATATTTCAAATGATAAGTATATGTGTTACTTGTAATATAGAGCTTTAGTAGCTTGTAATACCACTTTAGATATAACCTTTTAATGGAATTTAGGGTTTTTAGAGGTATATGAATAACAGTTTAAAGCCGTTTTGATATAACGTTGTGAATGAAACATTATAGGGAATAATGTACTTTTTTAATTAAGGATATGATGATAAAGACTTGCATGTTTTTGAATGTTTGATTGAATATATTGAAGACGGGATTGCCATAGATAGGTTGCGTGAGCTCGTCTACTTTAGTTATGTAAGTTACATGACATACTGATATATTGACAATGCAAGTAATGTAATAAAGCGAAAAATTTCCCCATATAATTGTGATCATAGTAAAATAGGTTGATGAAATTTCTTGGTTGTAAATTATCGTCACGTACATTGTATTCTTGTGATTAGTAAAATCATGCCTATAACAAGACAAGGAGCAAACGACGCCATGACTCCAGAATCCATTCAAGCTATGATCGATCGGGCAATCCAAAGAAACTCTACTTAAAACTACTCAGGATGATGCAAGCCAAAATTCAGGTTAGGACTAGAGAAGGCAATGTGCAACCTACACATGTCTGTTCCTACACCGATTTCATAAAATGCCAACCCTTGAACTTCAAGGGAACTGAAGGCGTTGTTGGCTTGTCTCAATGGCTCAAAAAGATGGAATCGGTATTTCACATTAGCGGTTGTGCCATTGACAATCAAGTTAAGTTTGCTACCTGCACTCTGCTAGGTGCTGCACTAACCTGGTGGAATGGTCATGTGAGAACCTTAGGTCATGATGCTGCCTATGCTATGACTTGGGGGACTCTTAAAAAAAAAGTTTGAACAGACAAATATTGTCCAAAGGTGAAATCAAGAAAACTTTGAAATGTAACTGTTGAATCTTAGGGTCAGGGGAAACGATTTGCAACCTATACTCAATTGTTTCCAAAACCCCTAAAGCCTTGATGATCACCAAATACATGCTGATGAGCCAGGAAAAGGTTTGACATGTACATCAGTGGACAACCTGATAACATTCATGTGAAATTTATTCGCAAGACTCCAAAATCTAATGATGCTATCCGAGTTGGCCAACGACTTGATGGATCAGAAACTATGCACTTATGCAGAAAGGCAGAATGACAACAAGAGAAAGGCTGATGATATCATCAAGAAACAAACAAACAACCCCACAAAGACGCAAAATAAGCTAGGCCTACACTGCTGGACCTGGTGAAAAGAAGGCTAAACTTAAAATCTACCTCTATGCATGCACCAAGTGCAATTACCTACCACACCGGGCAACTGGTGCACCCAAGGGGAACAACTGCAAGAGGTATGGTCATGCTACCAATGATTGTCAGGTCAATACCAACAACAACAGCAACAAGAATCAAAAGGCAGGAGCACGCTATGAATGTGGTAACACTGGACACATAAAGAAGAATTGCCCAAAATTGAAGAACCGTGGGAATGACAACGAAAATGGCACAGCTCAAGGAAGAGCTTATGCTTTGGGAGGAAAAGATGCTAGCCCAGACTCTAACGTCATCACGGGTACGTTTCTTCTCAACAACCGTTATGCTACAATTTTGTTTGATACTGGTGCGGATAGGAGCTTTGTATCTACTACCTTTATTGCCTTGATTAACATTACCCCCACTACATTAGAAAAACATTATGACGTAGAATTAGCCAATGGGAAAATCATAGGAGTTAACACCATAATTCAAGGTTGCACTCTAAACTTCATGAATCATCCTTTCAACATCGACTTGATGTTGGTCCCACTCGGTAGTTTTGACATCATTATTGGGATGGACTGGTTAACAAAGTATCATGGAGTGATCATCTATGACGAGAAGATTGTATGTGTTTCGTTCGGAAGAGAGATGTTAATTTTTCAAGGCAATAGGAACAACCAAAGGGAAGAATCTCGACTAAATATCATTTCGCGCACTAAAGCACGAGTATTTGTCAAAGGGATGTGATGTCTTTTTGGCACACATTACCACAAGGAAGCCAAAGACAAGTCAGAGGGGAAGCGACTTGAGGACGTGCCAATTATCAGAGACTTTCTGGAAGTTTTTTCCTGAAGACTTGCTGGGTATTCCACCAGCTCGACAAGTAGAGTTCCAAAATGTGAATTGGTACCAGGTGTTTTGCACCTGATAGGCACATCACCTTATCGTTGGCACCATCAGAAATGAAAGACTGAGCGAACAACGATCAAGACTATCCGCAAGGGATTTATAAGACCCAGCTCTTCACCCTGGGGATCCCCGGTCTTGTTTGTCAAGAAGAAAGATGGATCGTTTCGTATGTGCATCGATTATCGTGAATTGAACAAGTTAACAGTGAAGAACCGTTATCCACTTCCTAGAATTGATGACTTGTTTGATCAACTTCAAGGGTCGAGTGTCTACTCGAAGATCGATTTACGATCAGGCTACCATCAGTTAAGAGTTCACGAAGAAGACATTCCCAAGACCGCGTTTAGGACGCGTTATGGGCATTATGAATTTCAAGTAATGCCATTTGGTTTGACAAACGCAACCGGCGGAAAAATTTATGGACCTCTCATGAATCGGTGTGCAAACCTTATTTCGATAAGTTTGTGATTTTATCGACGATATACTAATTTATTCAAAGAACAAAGAAGAGCATGAAGAACATCTCAAAATTAATTAATTGGAGTTTTGCTTAAAAATAGGATTGTACGCAAAATTTTCCAAGTTTGAATTTCGGATTCCAAAAGTAACATTTTTCCTAGACAACTTGATTGATAGCAAATCATTCAGGCGTGGACCCCAGCAAAAAGTCGAGTCAATTAAAGATTGGGACGTCTACCTAAGACCCCGACATAGAGATCCCGCCAATTTTATGACTTTTTTATTTTTTTTTATTTGGCCCGCCGGTTACTACAGGCATATTTTCGAGGGCTTTTCCTCCAAGATAGCAAAGTCAATGACTAAGCTGACTCAGATAGAATGTGAAAGTTTGACTAAGAGAGAAAAGAGGGAGTCCCGGCATTTCAATTGATTATAAACAACAGCTGTGTAGCAGCGCCCATTCTGGCCTCGCTAATGATCAAGAAAACTTCATTGTTTAATGCGATGCTTCGCATAAGGGTTTGGGTGCCGTGCTTATGTAAAACGAGAAAGTTATAGCCTACGCTTCTCGACAACTAAAGATCCATGAGAAAAACTACATGACTCATGATCCAGAACTTGAGCTGTATAAGTGATCGCGTCTATATATTTGAGACAATTACTTATACAACGTAACAAGGGTGCACTTTATTTACTGACCACAAGAGTTTAGCAACTATCCCTTGATCAAAACGAGTTGAACATGAGGCAACGACGTTGGTTGGAGTTTTTTAGTGATTACGATTGTGACATTCGTTATCACCCGGGGAAAGCAAACGTTGTTGCTGATGCTTTGAGTAGGAAAGAACGGTCTAGGCCATTAAGAGTTCGAGCCTTAGTTATGACAATGGGTTTGAATCTTCCCAAAAAACAGAAGCATCAATATCGAAGCATTGAAGCCAAAAAACCTTAGTGCTGAAGATGTTGGAGGCATGCTCAGAAAAGACCTCCTAAAGGAAAAGTTGGAACCCCGTGCTGACGGAACTCTATGTTTGAACAACAGGAGTTGGGTACTGTGCTTTGGTGACTTAAGGACTCTGATCATGCACGAGTCCCATAATAAAATATTCAATCCATCCGGGTTCCGACAAAATGTAACAAGACTTGAAGCAGTTGTATTGGTGGCCTAACATGAAGGCGAATATTGCCACTTATGTTAGCAAGTGTCTGACTTGTTCTAAAGTCAAGGTAGAGCACCAAAAACCTTCTGGTTTGCTAGTCCAACCAGAGAATAGCCAGAATGAATTGGGAGAATATCACCATGGATTTTCGGTCACTAAACTCCCCTACTACACAAACGGTTATGATGACCATTTGGGTTGATACGTTGAACGTCATACCCAGATTCGCTTTACTTCCTACCAATGAGGGAAGCAGAATTCCCATAGAGAAAGTTAAAGAGCTTTACATGAAGGAAGTAGTCACCGACATGGTGTTCCAGTTGTCTAATATTAATCTCCATCGTGATGGTGAAATATACATCAATATTCTAATAAAGCACCTTAAAAAGGCATAGGTAACTCGATTGGACGATGAGTTACGGCCTAATCATCCGAAACAGGGACGGTCAAATTGAAAGAACTATCCAAACTTTGGAAGACATGTTACGCGCTTAGATAGCGAGTTAGACCTTTTGGAAAGAATTAGGATATGACATTTACCGTAGTGGACATTCTCTTACAACAACATTTACATATCCATCATAAAGGCAGCACCATTCGAGGCACTGTATTGAACAAAGTGGTCGAAACACTCAACCTGTGATGGCAGAAATTATTGGAGATGCTCAACTTACTGGTCCTGCAATAATCCATGAAACCACCGAGAAGATCATCCAAATCAAAAGTAGGATCCAAGCCGCTCGTGACCGACAAAAGAGCTATGCAAACATTAGACGTAAACCAATGGTATTCCAAGTTGGTGACAGGGTCATGTTAAAAGTTTCACCTTGGAAAGGAGTTGTGCGTTTTGACAAACGGGGGAAGTTAAACCCTAGGTATGTCGGAATCCTTTCAACGTGATCGAGAAGATGTACAGAACTGTTGCCTATAAACTTGAGCTACCATAACAATTAAGCCGAGTTCATAACACATTCTACGTGTCAAATCTGAAGAAGTGTCTGTCTGATGAATCACTTGTGATTCCGTTGGAAGAACTACGTATTGATGACAAACTCCGCATTGTGGAAGAGCCCGATAGAATTTATGGATCGTGAAAAATCAAGACAAATGGAGGAGAAGTCCGCATTCCCATCAATAAGGTTAGATGGAACTCTAAACGAGGTCCTGAGTTTACCTAGGAATGTGAGGATCAATTCAAGCATAAAAATCCGCATCTCTTCACCAAGACCGCACCGTCATCAAGTGCCGCGTCTTAAGCCTTGAGGACAAGGCTCACTTAACGTGGGGAGACACTATGCCTTGACCATGATAAACCCCAAAAATCCTTGCCTTATTCGGATTAACACAAAAACATGACCTTCAATTGAAACACTATGCCTGTAATATTATGTGAGTATATAAAGACTTGCATTCACCTTTGCAACCACAAAGAACAACACAACCCCAATTATCATCATACTCTCCTTACCTTGGTTTCCTTTGACCTTCTATCCTTCGATTCATATACAACACACTCAACCCTTACACCTTCACTTTCTCCATAAACCCTAAAACTCCAAGGAAAACCCTAACTGGTTTCTTTGGTTTTTGTTCCCTATTAATCGTCCACACCAAGGCAGTAAACAAACGAACAAGTGGGTTCGTGATCACAAGGAGTACAAGCTGTTACGGATAACCATTTGTTTGGGTGTGGGTTTTCTTTTTGTATACGTGAGGGGTAAAGAGGTCGAGCATAATCATACACTTTCTTGAGCAAGTGACTTTCCGCGTTCATCTCTGAGTTTTTGTGAGCTATCACTCCTTATTACTTATCTTTAATATGCAATCTATATGCCATTAGTAGTGTGCTTAAAAATTTGTTAAAAACAAAATCCGTTTGTCACTTTCTGATATATGTCGAATATATAATAAAACCCCATAAAACTTGTAAGTGATTAATGAAATATGGTCCATGATTATGCGAGAGTAATAGGCGTAGAATGTCAGCCATTGTAGCTTGGGCTCGTTGGTTAAGTAACAAGAAAACACATATGCAAAACTTTTAAAAAGGACGCAGCCCACACTTGTAGTTTTGAGTACATCATTCGACTACTAGGAATGATCATAAAAAGCGAACCTTAATTATTACTTATAAAGGACGTGTAAGGAATTGTTATGCCCTTATGGTAACTGGAATCACTAGTTTTTGTCAAGTATTGACGAAGTTAGAAGGTCCCAAAGTTAGGCGAAAATCTGTCATTTTACACTGTGTTAAGACTGGCCCTATTGGGTCGAATTTTTTAGGCTTTGTTTCGACCCAATTAAACTTGGAGATAAGGTCAGCACAATAGGGATATTTTTGTAGTTGACTGGTGGGCTTTATTTTAGAAAATGTTTTGAATCATCAAAATGGTTTAGATAATGAGTACGTAAACTGATCAAAAATTTAGTAGGTTGCCATGTTTCAACAAATTAAAACTGTTAATCATATAGGGTCGCGGGCAACCCCATTACTTTTGTCTCGCTTTTGACCTCGATAACGACCCCTAACCACAAAACTTATATATAAAAGATGAATTATTGTCCTCGTATGGCCTTAAGTATTCAAAAGATTGTTAGATTGTCATAGACTTAGTAACAATTTTTAATCCGCGAACAAAGTCAGCCAAAAGTCACTTGAAAAACACTTGGCCAAAAATTTCTATTTTTTGTTTTGGAACCCAGTCGCGACACACACCTCCTTAGCACGTTTTTAACCCATTTAACGACCTCGTTGAGAGACAAAATTTAAAAGACGAAAGTTATAGATGACCTGACTGAGATGTCAAATGTAATTTTATTAACTAACGAATCCATAATTATATTGTAAAACTCCAAGTCGTCAAATAGTAAAACTTAAGTATAATTACACTTATTCAATTAGTTAAACGCCACTATTTCGTCTAATTAATTGACGCACTTAGAGACCAAACCAAGGGTCGAACGGAACTAATGTTTAGAGGAATATTTACCTAGTTTCCAAAAAGTCCGATGTCGTAAATTGCGTGCTTATATTTTGAACGCATTGAACCAATAAAGTTGACCACGTTAACATGAGAATTCATTTTCAAACGTCATCATTTTAAACGGAACTCAAGCACACACTAGGGACGAGATTGCAAGTATATAGTCTATTATTTTTTGCTTAGTAAATATGTATTATTTTTACTTAGGTTGCGGATAAAGGTTTTTGCATCGTTTTCGTGCACTAACCATGCAATTCCGTTATCATTGCTTATGTGATTTTATAGTACCCTTTTACACTTTTCAAGTCATTTATCAAAATCTCAGGGTTGAGATCATGTTTACTTTAAAAAATGGATGCAAGTAAATTATAATGTCAAATATTACGAAGTTTGCCTAAGAGCTATAACCCACTATGCCCATCATCATGAACGGTAATTACTAATTTAAGTGCGAATGATTATTAATTTATCTATTTGTGGGAATTAACATCCCCGTTCAGGCAAGTAGCACTTTCTAGTTTACCGGTTGGCCAGAAACGACGAACGTATACCATTTCGGACTCATAGATGTTACGGGTTGAACATCTACATTGGGCACCATCAATTATATGTATATGATATACATACATTGTTTAGCTTCGGTGTCATGAGCTTAGTGCATAACGTATTACATTTTTGTGATATTGTATTCGTTGCTTTATTACAGGGAAATCTTGCTATCCGCTTCATTTAATTTATAAACCTTTAATTCACCAACATTATTGTTGACAAATTTAAAAATGTTTTCCTCAGGATCAATAAGGTTGCAAGTCATGGGTACTTGGAATGGTCGTCTTTTGGAAGTCATATCACGTATAAAAGATTTACGTGCATTACATTTTAGATACTGTTATGTTGTGAAATCTTTAGCTTTTTCAAGTTAAACAAGTTAATCCGATGGCTATTTTAACTAACCATTTATGAAATCCAATGTATCTGTTTTTGAACGACCCTTATAGAGGTCATTCTCATAACTTGTGCTATTGATCTATGAAGTAATACCCCCGGAACATCATATTCCGTTGTGACCCATTTGGGGGTGTTACAATAGTGGCCTCTCAGGTCAGCGTTGAACATATCAAAGATTGACATCCACACACACAAAACCTACTTGCAGTCCAAGTCTAAGATGAGAGACATAAAACCACGTGCGAGATTCACTATGACGTCGATCCATGTAGTGAATTACTCGTAGGATTGGGTCAGTCTAATGTTCATCCAATGAAAAACATATGAGTTTGGTGGTATCATCCATTAATATTCATACCATATGAATATGACCAAAACACTCACATTTGCCTTATTTCAATGATACTCTCGTATCATTAACTGACAATGAACGATTTAGAATAAATAAATTATTCATAGAGATAAAAATGCTGACATAGAACACAATTGTATAAATGAAGACGATCATACCCGGTATATCAATTCATTGTTTAATACAACTGCTTAACGTTTCATTATTCAAATACTAAAAACAGATATACATATGTGACTACTAGCAGGACAGTTTAGTGTTCCTAGCATGATAAACATGTTTGGTACAAGACATTGACTTTGTAAAAAGGTACCAACTAAGTTGTCACTGAGTGAACTTTAAGAATACTTGTTTTTTCAAAACTCACAAGGCAGTAGAGGATTGAATCATAATGATGATTGTCATTTTGTATATGTTGCCCGTTCAGTGCTAATAAATAATGGAATGTTCTTAATTACACATACCATATTTCCATTTGAAACTGAATCTTAAAATGAACTAAAAACGTACCAAAAATACATTGTATTTGTATGTTTTGCATTTGTATTGTGCAGGAAACGGATATTCAAGAAAAGGAACAAAAAGAAAGCCAAAAACAAACAAATCCAAGCACAGGGTGGAAAGGGCAAGTCAAAAGTCAAGGCCAAATGAAGTAAACTACAACTTGAGGGCTAAAACTCTGCCAAACCCAGTTGTATTACAAAGATAAAAAGACAAGGACCAAAATTGCACACCGGGTAGAGATTACATTCAAGTTATACAACTTGAGGGGACCATTCTGCCTACTTACCCTAAAGCCATCTTTCCCGCCTAACAAAAACCCAGTTACAACTTGTATGTCGCCCCATACCTCTACCCTGCAAGACCACTCGACACCCTAGCCAAAATCATTTCATCCACCCTACTACCCCCCCAGCTGTATAAAAGCCATGTTGGCAATCCCTCACCTTTCCCAAGTATCTTCGATGGCTGAGATTGCCTCCAAAGAAGCACAAATGAAATAAAAGGCTGGGATTTGTTGTAGAATCCCCTCACACAACAAGCACACTTGGTTGAAGCTTTCACAAAAGAAACACAAGCTGCAAGTCCAAGAGATGAAGACTTCGGCTATAAATAGAGCTTTTGTAAGCCTTTGAGGCGATCTTAGTTAATCTTAGTAACTAGTTAATTTTAGAATATCTTAAGTTTAATTTTCAGTTTTTAAAGTCATTTACAGCTTTTACTTTCAGCTTTGTAACATTTTCAAGTTTTAATGCAAATTTGAGTTTTTAAGTCAATTTACATTACCAGTGTTAAGTTTCTTAATCATATTGTTCTGTGTTCAAAAAGCTATCACCACAGGCTTAGTTATGATTATTAAGCCAGTTCTGGATGGGCTTATGGACTCTCACTAGCTTGTTTTATGCAAGCTAGAGCTTGTAGATTCATTGTTTGACCCTGTTTTGAGCAAGGGTGTTGTAAGTTTCTCTTTTTCTTGCTTTCTTATTTACTGTAGAACTGCTTATTAGTGCTTATTCTTGACTAAAACCTGTTTATAAGTATTCTATTTTGTTATTTAACAATCTGTTTTTAATAATTAAGGACCAAATCAGCTTAATAATAAAAGAAAAATGATTTGTGAAAACTTTAAGGGGAATTTTGAACTAACAGTACTAACCCTTTAGTTAGTACTGCTAGTTCATTTTTGCTATTTTTCACTAGCAGTACTAACTAAAGCTACCAGTACTAACTCCAAGTTAGTACTGTTAGTTAAAACTGTTAGTACTGGTAGTTCATTTTAGCTTACCAGCTTATTATTTCAGCTTGTTTAAAATTTCCTTAGCTTTTTAGAGTAGATTAAACCATTTTCTTTTACTGTTTTTAGGAGTAAGCTTATTTAAGCTTATTTTCCTTTCCAAAGTATTTCCAATAGTAAATCAGTTTGTAGTTTTTTAGCTTATTTGCCATTCTAGTTTATTCTAGTTGCTTATTCTTATGTTACTAAGTGCTTATTAAGGTTAGTGGAACTTCTGTTTTAGCTTGTTTGCTTATTTATTGTTTCTTTGAGTTTTGTTAGCCTAGCAGTACTAACTCCAAGTTAGTACTCAAGTTAATACTGTTAGTTAATACTAGCAGTACTAACCTTAAAACATAACAGTACTATCATAACTAAACTGGCAGTACAGAACTCCAAGTTAGTACTGTAAGTTAATACTGTTAGTACTGTGGTTATTACTTAGTTGTGTTTATCTTGTTTTAATTTAGCTAAATTGCTTTTTGTATTTGCTTTATTTAGAGTAGTTTAGCTTATTTAATTTAGCCTTGATCTTATTTGAGCCCTATTCCGGTCCCCCTTGTGTAAAAGTTTTAAGTGTTTTTACCATTTCTAGTTTTTATTCTTGTTCCAGCTTATTTTCTTTGCCTTTCGTTTATGTGCATTTGCTTATCAGTTAGTGCCCCATCATTCCTTGTCATATTCAAACATCAATTATCAATCGTCTCTCGATTTTCCATCTCTAGCCTCGTTGGGACATAACGACCCGGGAACACTCTATACTGCTTCCGGTTCATTGCTCTACCCGCGATGAGTCTCGTCCCTTGTTGTGTCTTTATACATGTTTGTATTTGTTCACAAATTTAAGGGGTGAGTTCGCGCGAGTCAAATTTTGGCGCCGCTGCCGGGGAGGCTGTGAAGCGATAATCGTTACTTTTGACAATTTGTGTTAAACCTGTGAATATTTTCTTCTATAAAAATATAAAAAGTACAAAAAATATTTTTTTTATTTCTTTTATTAATATAATTATCATACAAAAACAAAAGAAAAACCAAAAATATAAAAACATTTTTCATAAAAAGAAATAAAATTCACAAATTGGTAAAAATACCAAAATATAATATTCTCAATTGAGGTATTATCATAATAACTTCCGGTGAACTTATTGGTTCCCAACTCGAACAAAAGATTTAAAACTTGCCAAATTGTGTCTCTTACGACAAACGGCTCACCTTGAAAAGTTAAACAAACTATAAAGTGGGTATAAGGAGGGTTGTTCCTAGGAACTACGACCCGAAAGGAGAAATCCGAAAGGAGAAATAAGCTTCGCGCTATTCCTACTCCTCCGCTCACCTGTGCCGTTTATCTTTTGAGAGCTACCAGTGAAGTGAGTAGATTATTTTTGTTTGAGTTTCTTATCTCATTGTCCGTAAAATACATTGTGAACAATCATTCGAAAAAAACCAAAAAAAAAATTAGTGTAAATTTTCCTTAAAATTTTCCTTTTTAATTCTATTTTGTGCATGCGCACGTTCGTTCTCAAGTCGTAACGTCAACAACAACAAGTTCTTCCGATATTGTTGAACCTGCCCGAAGATACGAGTGGCTGAATAATCGGAACTATGACATAATTGCTCCAAGGCTCCCACCGAGGATTACGAGAACGCAATTGTTGTTCCTAATAAATCAGAGGCAGCAAATTTTTGAGATCAGCATGGGTTACTAACTCATGTCCCAAACAAGCATACTTCGTAAATTGACAAAGAGTGACCCACATGCCCACAACCAGTTACTTGTCAATAAAATCACCTCCTACTTTGAGATATCCTAATGTCCCGACCACATCAATTAAGTTGATGCTTTTTCCTTTCTCTCTCGAGGGGGCAGCCCGGATATGGCTTGAGAAGGAACCCCCTCAATCAATTCAGACATGGGATGACCTCGTTGCTAAATTCATCAATCAGTTTTTCCCACCTTCTAAAACGACAAATCTTCGGAACGAAATTACTAATTTCAAACAAAGATTTTGATGAATCGTTTAGTGGATGCTTGGGAGCGATTCAAAGATCTTTTCGAGCATCTGTCCAAATCATGTGTTCTACAGAGCTTCACCAACTTGATACATTTTACAATGCCTTAAATGTTTAAACGATCAAAGACTACTTTGAACTCCGCCGCATGTGTAACTTATTGACAAAAGCCCGCTGGATATGCTCCAAGCATCCA
Source organism: Tanacetum coccineum (assembly GCA_026074375.1). Taxonomy (NCBI): domain Eukaryota; kingdom Viridiplantae; phylum Streptophyta; class Magnoliopsida; order Asterales; family Asteraceae; genus Tanacetum; species Tanacetum coccineum. The sequence goes on along the minus strand of BQNB010002251.1, from coordinate 114,302 downwards.
TCGAGAGAGTAAGTCCAAAGGTTTCGTCACTCCCGATAGCAAAGCCAATTGTTGCAAAAGTGTACGAAGCGCTTCCGACCTCCGGAGTATCTCCTGATATTGCACTGAATTGAAAGATATTGGTTAGAGCTCTACTTCTCTACAAAACAGACATATCCATTTCCAGCTCCCGCACGAAATCTCCTTACAAGCGATTGAAGCAAAGTTGTGTTACCGCGGTGGTGCCACCACCATCAAATCGTAATTGTCCTGGCTACCGATAGCAACAAATTAACCGAGAAAACATCCAAATTAGGTCTCGCAAGCAGTCGCAAGCCAATTTCAAACCAAGGAAATTCCGGTTACCGTCCCCGACACCGATGGCAAACAAATCAACCACCCCAGTTTTTCCTCCCATGCAACACAACAGCCAAGCCACAATCAGAATCGTTGAACCAAAACCAAAATCGTGGGAATGGCTACAACCAGGGTCAAATACCAAACGACCCAGGTCAACAACAAGCCCCAAAGTATCAAACCCCGGTTAATCAACACCCATTTACCAACTCCCGCTCATCAAGCTTCGGTGTTGTCAAAAACTGATTTTGTAGGAGCCATGTCAATGCGAATGATGCGGTTCTGGCAAAACATGCAAACCAAATGTCCAACATAACCTACTTGCCACCAAAATCGTAAATTGCCCAACCAAGCTTCTACTTTCAAAATTCGTGTTCTCTTCTAGCAACACCATGCAAACCAGAAGGGAAATTGAAAGCAATCACCACCAGAATCGGTGTTTTCATATGATGACCTCAAATTCCTCCTCCCATGATGGAATTTGAAGCCGAAGTGACAATGGACACGGTGCTTCCAAGCGGAAGGCCAAAGACCTCCAACCTTCGATAGTCCAAGATTGATGAACCAGTTTTCATGGCCTAAACCCAAAAACGGACTTTAACCATATCCATCTAGGGTAAACAAGGAGAAAATCCGCGAAAAGGACGACCTTTTAGCTTTGAAATTATGGAAATTTTCGGATCTCCACTTCGAGCTGAGCTTCGCGGATGCTCTCCTGACACATGCCTAAGTGTGCAACCGATTTTCAAAAAGCTTATGAACAACAAAGACAAGATCTTGAATTAAACCAAAACAATAAAGACCGTTTAATGAAAATTGCTTCGCAGTCAATCACAAAAGACATTTTCCCGAAAAAATAGGAGACCCTGGTCAGATTTCTGTATACCCGTGTGATTATTCCAGATGGATGAATGCTTGGCCCTTCCGATCTCGGTGCAAAAGCATCAATCTAGATGCCAAACTCTCCATTTTGAAAAGCTTAATCACCAAAGACAAACCAAAACTAGGATGATACTCGAGTGTAAGGCCGACCAGAGCCAACCTCCACTCCGTCCCACCGCATAGCCGAAGATTTTTGTGAAGGTTGGAACCTTCTACTTTCCAGCCCGATTATTGTTGTAGTTGACTATGTGATGGCCGACCCTCAGAGTCCAGTTGATTTTAGGAAGACCATTTTAAGAACGTCAAGAGCCTTAGATTGATGTACAAGGTGAAAAGATGACCCTTAAAGACACGATGACCAAACCGTGGACTTTCAAAGTATGGGGGGGGGGTAGTGATACGAAAAAATTCTCTACCAATCCATGGAAATCAGTTAACAAGGACGACTTTATTGATATAGCTAGTGAGGAATATTCTCAGAGATTTTTGGTTTCACGAAAGTATCATCAAATAGGAAATTCCAACACCTATCCTATGAACCAATTGTTGATACACTATTTCTCACCACCCTCACTATATCGAAGATTCTCCATTCGAGGGTAGTGATTTCATTCTTGAAGAAATCGAGGCTAAACTTTCTGATACTATCGTATATGTCAGAATTGATGATGCCCGAATGTGATCTCGAGAAGGACATTCCTCTCACGAAAGCTATCCTAAATGGTGAGCCCCATATCACCACTTCCCAACATGCAAATTATTTTCTTAGGATAGAAAAGAACTTAAGGGTTTGTGAAGCCAAAACCGATGAACTTCAATTGATAAACCTCCCGAGGTCCAATCTCAAGGTCTTACCCCCCACCTCAATTATGCATTTATAGAGGTACAACAAATTTTACCAGTCATCATTTCTAAAGATATGAATTCCTTGGAGACAGCCGTCTCTCATAAAGGTGTTGCAGTCCCACAACGAGCCAGCGCTTGGAAACTCTCCGATATCAAGGTATTAACCCGAAATTTTTGTTGTTACCCACAAAATTCATATGGAAGAGGAACACACACCAGCGGTCCAACATCCAAGACGGGTAAACCCAAAAACCAACGATTCGTAAAAAAAAGTTGAAAAATTACTTCTGTAACGCTGATTAATTTACCCTATCTCGATATGTCCCCTGGGTAAGCCTGGTACAACTGATAACCAAAGAAAAGGGTTTTTACCGTAGTGGAGAATGAGTGAAAATGAGATTGATCCCACTCGATTAGAGTTACGAGACTGGCGGGTATGCATTGACTACCGAAAGTTGAATGAAGCCACCCGAAAAGACCATTTTCCACTACCATTCATGGACCAAATGCTCGAGGAGACTTGCGGGAAACGAATACTATTATTTCACGACGGTTCTCAAGTTATTTTCAAATAACCCATCGACCCAAATGAACGAAAAGACAACATTTACTTGCTCCATAAGGAACCTTTGCCTACCAGACAGATGCCCATTGGCCTCTGCAATGCACCAGGCACAGTTCCAGAGAATGTATTATGGCAATCTTCCACGACATGATCGAAAAAACGATGGAAAGTGTTTAGGATGCTTTTTCGGTTTTTGGAAGGTTTTTCTCACATGCCTAACCCATTTGAAAAAAATAGCTTAAGCGGTGTGAAGACACCAATTAGCTCTAAACTGGAGAAAAACATTTCATGGTTAATGCGAAGGCATTGTTCTTGACATAAAATCCACCAAGTCGGAATAGAGGTCGATCAGAGCTAAGCTTGACGTTACGCAAGCACCCTCACCCGCCTACAGTAAAAGCCTCATCCCACTACCGTGAAGGGTATTCGCAGTTTTCTCGGTCACGCCGGATTCTACCGACGATTTATTCAGGATTTTTCCAAAATCGCCCGGCCTATGACCCACCTCCTTGAAAAAGAAACTCCGTTTATCTTCTCGAAGGAATGCATCGAAGCATTTGAAACCCTTAAGATGAAGTTAACCCAGGCTCCAATTCTAGTTGCTCCCGATTGGGACTTGCCCTTTGAAATCATGTGTGATGCAAGTGATTTTGCTGTTGGGGCAGTCCTAGGGCAACGTAAGACCAAGCACTTCCAGCCGATACACTATGCAAGCAAAACTATGACCGAGGCTCAAGCACATTACACTACAACGGAAAAAGAATTACTTGCCGTAGTGTATGCTTTCGAGAAATTCCGGCCATATCTTGTCTTGTCCAAAAGCATAGTGTATACGGACCATTCGGCTCTCAAGTACCTGCTTGCTAAGCAGGATGCTAAGCCAAGATTGCTCCGGTGGATTTTGCTGCTCCAAGAATTTGATGTCGTTATCCGTGATAAAAAAGGAGCAGAAAATCTCGCCGCAGACCACCTTTCTAGACTTGAAAATCCCCATCAAAGTGAGCTCGAGAAAAAGGAAATTACGGAAACATTTCCTCTCGAGACACTTGGGATGGTTACCTTTCGTGGTGATGATAATGCCCCATGGTTTGCCGATTTTGCAAACTACCATGCGGGGAATTTTATGATCAAAGGGATGTCGTCTCAGCAGAAAAGAAAGTTTTTCAAAGACGTCAAACACTACTTTTGGGACGACCCCTTTCTATTCAAGATATGTGCTGATCAAGTGATTAGGCGTTGTGTTTCGGGGCAAGAAGCTTTTGACATTCTTAAAGCTTGCCACAGTGGACCCACTGGGGGACACTACGGTGCCAATTACACCGCTAAAAAGATCTTCGACTCAGGATTTTATTGGCCCACAATCTACAAGGATGCCCATGACTTTGTCACCCGATGTGACATTTGTCAACGTCAAGGCAAAATTTCGCAACGGGATGAGATGCCACAAAACTCTATCCAAGTTTGCGAAATCTTTGACATGTGGGGCATTGATTTTATGGGGCCGTTCCCGTCTTCAAGAGGGAACAAATATATACTCGTGGCCGTTGATTATTTATCAAAATGGGTTGAAGCAAAAGCGCTCCCCACCAATGACGCCCGAGTTGTTTGCAAATTTCTTAAATCTCTCTTCGCCAGATTCGGTGCCCCTCGTGCAATCATAAGTGATCGCGGAACCCATTTTTGCAATGACCAATTTGCAAAGGTCATGCTTAAATACGGAGTCACTCATCGTCTCTCCACCGCGTATCATCCACAAACAAGTGGACAAGTTGAGGTATCCAATCGTGGTTTGAAACGAATTCTTGAAAGGACCGTGGGCGAAAATCGTGCCTCTTGGTCGGATAAATTAGATGACGCACTTTGGGCTTTCCGCACAGCTTACAAAACACCCATCGGGTGTACTCCATACAAGTTAGTGTACGGGAAGGCATGTCATCTTCCGATTGAGCTCGAGCACAAAGCTTACTGGGCCCTTAAGCATACAAACTTTGATATCAAAACCGCGGGTGATCACAGAAAAGTTCAACTCAATGAACTTAATGAACTTCGTAATCATGCCTATGAAAACTCTTTGATCTATAAAGAGAAAACAAAGAGAATCCATGACTCCAAGATCAAAAATCGCGTTTTCAACGTCGGTGATCGAGTCCTCCTCTTTAACTCTAGATTGAAGATTTTCTCGGGCAAGCTTAAGACCCGCTGGAGTGGACCATTCACTGTAACCCAAGTTTTTCCATATGGCACTGTCGAGTTATCCCAAAACTCCGGGCCAAATTTCAAAGTGAATGGTCATCGTTTGAAGCACTACTTTGGAGGGGACGTACCACAATTGGTAGTCCCAGATCTCCAGACGTTCCCCATGGACCAATAAATTCGGGGGACGGGTCAAGCATAGTGACCTTAAACAAGCGCTTCGTGGGAGGCACCCCATGCTTATCAGTAGTAGTATTATGTAGTAATGAATAAGTGTTTTTGTGTGAGGAGGCTCGCCTCTCAGTGTAACCCAAGTTTTTCCATATGGCACTGTCGAGTTATCCCAAAACTCCGGGCCAAATTTCAAAGTGAATGGTCATCATTTGAAGCACTACTTTGGAGGGGACGTACCACAATTGGTAGTCCCGGATCTTCAGACGTTCCCCATAGACCAATAAATTTGGGGACGGTCAACATAGAAAGCGACCTTAACCAAGCGCTTCGTGGAGCAACCCCATGCTTATCAGTAGTAGTATTATGTAGTAATGAATAAGTGTTTTTGTGTGAGGAGGCTCGCCTCTTCCATTACCCGTGTTTTATGTTTTGTGTTGTATGTCCAGGATTTCTCGGATTGTAAAGACTCTTGTGCTCGCGGTTTTGCCCATCACTCACAAGAGTTTCACATCCTCAGCTTCATTTTGGGAATCCAATATCCAAATCTAATCGACTAACGTTTTATCTTTTGGCACACATCAATAAACTACATGCTTATATTAAACGTATACCCCTTCAAAACATCGAGGACGAGGTTTAGTTCAAGTATTGGGGGTGGGATCTTTGATTAGATTATTGCCTGCAGCCATTGTTTGTCAACTAATCCCGTTTTTAACACCAAAATTATTTGCAAAAATACCCAAAAAAAATGTAAAAAATTTAAAAAAAATTCAAAAATAAAATAAGTGTTTTTTTGTCACAGTTTTTGACTTTCCCAATGTGTAGAATGAGAAAAAATTTGACTCGATCGGCGTGTTGAGCCCTAGTTTGTCCCTTATACCATTTAATAAACAAAAGTTATTAGCTTATCATTCGCGGATCTTTTATTAGGAGGATTTATTAAAATTTTGCAAAACTGTGAAATTTAGTTTTATTTGCAAGTAGGATGCTAACAAGGATTTATTTGGAATCTTAAAAGCTTATAAGTGAAACTTGTCGAGTTTTCTCCCAGAAGCTCAAACCTGACTAATAAACGTGCTTAATTTGCTTTAAACTTTAAACAGACGTTTTTCTAAAAAGAAGCTCTTTCGGAAACGAAAGTATTCATCTTAGTTCAGCTTTATACTTGAGTTTCTAAAACAAAATTTTCTCTATTACAGAAAATATGTTGAAAATAAAATAAAATAATAATAAATGATGAAAGTATAAACTGTGGGCTGATAAAGGTTTACTGCATCTTGCCGGCTCACAACCGATGTTGCAGTCTTCAAAACAAAGCCCATAGTGAAATAATAAAATGGGGACTGATAGCCAAAAGTGCATTCTATGTGTTATCAAATAAAAGGCTGTCGTCAGACTAAGTCACTTAAAATCTTGTCGAGGCGTGCCGAATGTTGTAAGTAATGTCAATATGATGGCAAAGTATAGTATAAAGCATTTAAATGACTAATAAGGATAATTTAATGGTTAAGATTTCTTTTTCTAAACTCAAGTATAATTTTGAACTAAGAATAACTTGCTTTAAGACTTCAAAAGTTGTTGGTTGCCGTTGGTTGATTATTTCTAGGAATAATTGCACCAATGAGATCATTAAATTTTTTGAAGTTTTTCATGCTTTGAGTAGTAATGTTTTAATTTAGCGGTAATCTAAGAATTTCCGGCCTAAAAAGGGTGGAGTATCCCGCTATGATCTTGTGAACATTCTCCTGTGGGGTTCTCAAACCTGATAACCTAATTCGATACTGGGCTGGATCTATCGAGAATATAGCTGGTTTGGTGGGTGGGATTCTGTTTTTCCCATCAGATTTCTTCAGAAATACGTTTATGCACATAGAACTATATTTACTTTCTAAAACTGTCGTTCTAACTTTATCTAAAAATAAATACATTCACTCTAAATTGAATAATTGTTTGGAAACAAAAAGTTGAACAAGCTCATAGTTATAAGTAGAAGTTTTAGCCTTTTTTAATTGTACTTAATGTGATTACGTTTTTAACACTTAGCTTAGGACTAGTGAAAAATCGGGGACGATGAATTCATCCATTCAGACATCCATAGATTATTCTTTGGGCGCTTCTCATTCTATGATCCCAGTGTTGATAAAATAAAGGAAGTCAAACATGTTAATTAAGTTGAGAAAAAAAATATACAAAAATATTAGGGATAGTTAGTGTAAATATAAAAAATGGTAAAAACGGGACTTGTCGAAGCTATTGATTCTTTAGTTCCCCTTGACGAACACTTAGCTACTTTTTGAGGTTATTAGTCGAGGGGGATCGAGATTCTTAGTTTTCTAAGTATTTACTTCATAACATTGCGTGAAGACAGCGCAATACCTTAGTATGGGGGATTTTGGTATGTGCTTAATTACACATACCATTTTCCATTAAAAACGGACTTAAATGACTAAAAACGTACAAAAAATACATCGTATTTGTATGTTTTGCATTTGTATTGTGCAGGAAACAAATAATCAAGAAAAGGACAAAAACAAAGCTGAAAATGGACAAAACCTAGCACGGAATGGAAAAGTGTGAAAAGACGAAGTCAAATCAAAGCTAAAAGTCAACCAAGCCAAAAAAGTCAACCCCGACAAAGTCAAAGTCAACCAAGTGAAGAAAATACAACTTAAGGGACTAAAATTGCCAAACCTCAAAGTTGTATTACAAGGATAAAAAGACAAGGGCTGGAATTGCAAATTATGTGAAGTATAACTTTAGGGGCCATTTCTGCCAAGCCCCTAAAGTTGTATTAACACAAGGACTAGATTTGCAATTGACTAATATGATTGAAGGGGGCCTTTCCTGCCATTTCCAAACTCATATAACCACAATGACGAGGTTTTTTGCAATAATGATAAAGAGCAAAGAAAGGGAATGAAAAAAATGTAAAAATTGATGGAGAATGAGGGACTGAATTTGCCAATTAGACCAAAAGTTTACCCTGCCCCTTAAAACCAAATTTCCCGCCAAAACTATTCACATGTCGTTCTTCTTTCTTTTACCCTGCAACTTGAAATAAACCTTGGACAAACCATCACCCTCTCCTCCACTAACCATTCTCAGTCACAATAATACCTTTCCACCTTGGCAATCCTCACCATTTTCAATAATTAACAAAATTCGATGGCTAGGATGACTTGAAAAGAAATTGAAGGCTGGGATTAGTCTTAAAATCGTCTCACACAACAAGCACACTTGGGTTTTTGTCTCTCACAAAAGAAACACAGATGAAAGAACCAAACTATGAAGATTTCGGCTATAAATAGGACCCTTTTGTAAGCCTTGAGGCATGGGAGCTTATTGTAGTTTAATTGTAATTTTAATTAAGTCATTTAACATTTTTATCAGCTTATTTTCAGCCTTGTAATGTTTTTTAAGAATTAATGAAAGTTTGAGGTTTATATGTTTAAAAGCCAAGTTTTTAATTCTAAGTCTTAAGCTATTAATTTGTGTTAAAATGTGTTTAAAAGCTTTCAATTAGGCTTAGTTATAAGCTGTTTTCATTAAGCAATTTAAAAAAGCTAAGTAATAAAGAAAAAAAAATCACAAAATCATCCAAAAATCACCACAGCTTATTTTATGGATGATAAGCCATAAATGGATGAGCTTATGGACACCACCAGCTTATCTTTGATAAGCTGGAGCTTGTAGACAAAGCTTTTAAAAGCTTATTTGCCCATTGTTTAGATCAAAGGCTTTGTAAGTTTCTTGTCCTTTATTTTTAAGCATAATTTTTATTGCATTTGCTTATTTTCAGCGTAATTGTGTTTATCTCTTTCTAATGTGCTTAATTATGCTTATTATTGGTTTATTTAGTGCTTAAAATTCAGGTCTTATAGTTAAAATCCAATTGAGTAAGTTTTTCATTAAAATCTAGTCATTTTTACTATTTAACTGTCAATCTAGTCATTGCTTTTTTTTAAATTTTTTTTAGTGCTTAAGTGTTATTTGTATCTTGCTATTTAGCTTAACATTTGTGTCTCATAATGTCTGTTGAGTTTCTGTAGCTTAAATCACCTAATCTTCACAAGCCTTTAAAAGCCTTTTCATAGTCCTTAAAGGGTGTGTTTTGGACAAGACCCAAAATGGGTTAAATGGTTTTACAGTCATGGGTTTTTGGTCTTTTAAGATAGTTTTCATTAGCTTAAATTAGGTCTAATAATTGGTTTTAATTAGCTTTTGTAGTTTAAATCTCAAAATCCAAGTTTATATTAGCTATGTCTTAAATTTGTTGAATTTTAGCTTTTGTAGAATAGCTTATTTTGACCCTTAGCTTAAAATAGATGTTAGGCCTTATTTTCATGTCATTTTTAGGTCTTTTAATGCCTTTGGTTAGTAGTAGAATAGGCTGCATTTGTAGTTTTTAGTTTAAGTCAAAATCTGCATACTTAGTTAAAAAAGGGATTTTTAGCTTTTTCAAAAGCTAATTCTGGCTTATCCAGAATTTCAAACCTTTTTTTGAGTCTTGATTATTGTTCTATGAGCTTAAATCTTGATCTGTTTTTAGCTTATATCATCATAAGAATCCATTTGCTTACTTATTTTTAAGCTTAAAAAGTGGTCCAAAGACTATTTTTTAAACAGTCTTAAGCTCAAAAGCTCAATTGGCTTATTTAAGCTTATGGCTTATTGATTTTGCTTATTTCTTAATGCATTAGGTATATTAAGTTAGTTTAGATAGCTTTGTAGGAATCTCAGCTTATTTTGAGCTTATTTAAGCTTATTTGTTAATCTGCCAAAACTAAAAATTTCCCCTGGTGCCAAGCTGTCACTTTCAAGCTACTTTTCCTGGCTTATCTGTTGGTTTCAGTTTAAGCTCTTGGCTTTTCTAGAAAGCCCATAAGCAGCTCTTTATAAGGCCCTAGGAACTCAAGCATTAGACCCTCCCTAGATTGCTTATTTTAATTAAGCCCCAAAGTTGCCCCCTTGTCCTGCTTGTGCATATGTCGAAGCTCATTAAGCTTTCCTTAGTCTTATTTTTCTTTCAATTTACTAATTTCCTCATCTGTAATATGCTTATTTTAGGATTAGATTATTATAATTTAGCTTATTCTCCTTTTTAGTTTGCTTATTTGCTCTTTTAAAAATCCAAAAAGAAAAGTCATTTGTGCCTTTAAGCTTATATAAGCAATCTGTCTGTTTGTTTAAGCTGTTTCCAGCTTATTTATTGCTTTTCATAAAAAGTCATAGTTGAGAAAAATGCTTATTTTTATGTGCTTTATAAGTTTGTAAATTTTTTTTTGAAAAATAAAATAAAAGGGGAAAGTGGAAGTCTCAGGTGAGCATGGCTCGAACCTGAGAACCATCACACCCTACCTACCTCTCTTATAACACACACTCTAACCGCTGTGCTACAATAAAGCGCTCCGGCAAATGTGTTTGTTTAATCAAATTTTATAAAGCCTTTTTTTGGCCTTTTAAGCATTATAGCCTTTTCGGCTTATTCCAAGCATTATTGATATAAGCTTGGAATTTGTTCATTTTATTTTTCCCCTAGGATGTCCTAGCTTTGATTTTAAAAAATTTTTGCCAAATTTTTTTCAAATTTTTATAAAATCGTTTAGTATTTTTTATAATTTATTTTCATTAAAAACTTAAAAAATTCATAAAAAATAAAATAAAAGTCAGAAAAATATAAATCTTTTTTTTTAAAATTTCCTTTTGTCATGTAGTTTCTAGGAAAATTATTAAAGTTTTTGTAGGGTTGCTTTTTCAAAAATTCACTTTTTAAAGAACGGGATCCGTTCCCGTTTTTTGTTTTGACTCGTTTTTTGGTCTTAACTAACTCCGTTTTCGATCTAGTTTTTTTTAAACTTCGTTTTTAGTCACTTAGAACCCATTTTAAGTGAAAAAAATTCATTATAGGGTTTAAATTGTGTAATTTAGGTTTTTTTGTCCCACGTTTTTTTGTTTTTTTTTTGTACCCAATTTTAGGAATTTTAAGTTATATATTGCTTTCGTTTTTTTTGGTTTAGTTTATTTGTTTTTGCAGTTTTAATCATAAAAATATAAAAATCAATCAAATCATCATCCCATTCAAGCATCAATTATCAATTCGTCATTCGATTATCAAATTACACACCTCGTTGGGACATAACGACCCGGGAAATCAAATTTCCGGTTACATATATATTTTATTTTGTGAATTCTTAACCAATCCTTGGCTAAGGGTATTTGGTTAATTGTTTGCCTATATTATATATATACTATCATACGACTTAACAACTTTCTCTAATTCCAGGTTAAGGTTGTTAATTTTTATTTCTCTGCATTTAAGCTCATAGTTTTGAAACTCATATTTTTCACCCCAAGCCAATTCATTCTTTTCATGTACAAGTATCCTAGATTCTAGTGACTCTAAGGCTAACTCATAACCCTGAATTTCTAGTCTTGCTCTGCTATGTTTTTCTCTTTCACTATCATAGTTCTTTTGAAGAGTTTTAAAAGATTCAAGACATTGTTTAGAACAGTTTTGTACCTCTTTGTCAGAAGAACTTGATGAGCTTGAAGAAGAGATTGCCATTAAAGCATAGTTGACTGGTTCTACTTCAAAATCATTACTCCAGTCATAGCCTCCTAGACCATCTTGAGCCACCAGTGCCTGTGATGAAGATTCATTTGTTGGTGCATTGCTCCTACCATTGTCACCATAAGATCTTCTCCCTTGATTCCTTCCAGATCTGCAATCCCTAGCAAAGTGCCCTTTTCTGTGACAGTTGTAGCACTCAATTTTTGACTTATCAAGAGAAACATGTCATTTTTCTTTGAAATCCAAGTTCCTTCCTGTCTTCTGAATGAATTTCTTCACTCTGACAGTCAACATAGCCACCTGCCATCTAAGATCTAATTCTTCCAAGTCATCTTCATCAATCTGCTAAAAATCCTCATTTTCAAGTTGAGGACTGGTTGTTGGTTGTGCAAAGAAAGAGCACACTACATCATGAGCACATGGGGTAGATGAAACTTGACTAATTCCTCCAGCAGTACTAACCCCAAAATCTCCACTGGCAGTACTAACTTCATTAGTACTGCTAGTGTTCTCAAAGGAAAGAAATGCCAAGTTCCTGAGAAGTAGAAGCGGAACTTGAAGACCTTTCATCCTCATCTTATAGACCCTAAAGTTTGTTGAGAGGTCCATCAATATAAATCTCATCAATGTCTGGCTTATTTTCGTCGATGATTAGAGCAATTTGATTCATGAAGGAGGAACTTCTTAGGTACTTCTGGTTGATACTTCCTTGATATGGAGCACCATGAACCTCCAATTGACTTATGAGTTTTTGGAACCTATCATAAGCCTTGTCCAGACTTTCATTTGATGCAGTAGAAAAGTTTTCAAACTGATGTTTTAAAACATTTTTCTGCATCTTCTTGGATTCTTCATTACCTCCAAACTTTGCTTTGATTGCAGCCCAGAGTGATTTAGCATCTGGAATATTATGAAACTTGAGAAGGTATTCATCAAGTATTGTTAAAAGCAAGATGCTTTTAACTATTTCCTGATTCCTTTTAGCAGTCAGTTGTTTGGCAGTCTTAGGAGCAAGAGGAGCAGATGTTTCTCCAGTTGATGCAGACTCTTCTTCTAGATCTCCATTGACAATAACATCCCATAGGTTATGGTCTGTGTGACAGATATATTGTCGCATTCTCATGCTCCAAATATCATATTCTCCCTTCTTGATGATAGGGATTTTCATTGTTGTGATAGTGGGTGGAGGGTTCTTGTTCTGCTGCCATCTACACTTGAGTTCTTCTTATTCAGAGTTTCCACACAAGCTCTGATACTACTTGTTGGATCGTTTACTGAATAGATCTTAACCTTTAGCTTGTAAAGGGTTTGTTCCTTTAGATAATTCTAAAGCAACAATAATGAAACACTGATTTAAACACTGTTGATTATACGAAAACTAATCAATAATGCTAAGAAGAACAGTATTAAGAATCACAAAAGAACTTTATATTATAACTTGAATCCGCCCAGGTTACAGATTACAAAACTATGATTGCTAATCGATCTCTATTGATCTGTGTAGAACTATATCTACTAACTATGCCTAGGGTTCCTTTTATACACCAAGGAAACCCTAATGGGCTTTACAAAACGCGTATAAAGATCATGCATATCCTTTCCTAAGATATCTCATGCATATCTTATAAACGGTACTAACTATTTTATACTAACGGTACTAACTATCTGATCAGTACTAACATTTTGTACTGTCAGTACAAATTACAACTAGTGGTACTAACTAATATAACTAACGGTACTAACTCAGGAATGCATAATTCCCAACAAATATATCTGATGTGAACAATAACTTTTATAAAATTATTTTTATAAAAGTATTTATTATCGTAAACTTGCGTAACTCATAACTCCTTCGTTATTGATCCAAAAATTATGATTCTTAATGTTTTGAAATCCTAAAAGTATGTACTATCTGAAAAAAATAACCATTTGTATATATCAGAAGTGAATCTTAAAAAGATTTTACAAATTTCTTTTATAAACGCGTTTATTATCGCGTAACTTGTAAATGCCGTATCTTCTTCGTTATAAATCTGTTTTTTGAGTTCTTTATATGCCTATGATCCTTGTAACATGTAGTATTTTATAAAATAATAAAATAAATATGTTAAATTTCGAATTTGATCAGACCCTTTGAGGTTTTTGTTAAAAACATGTTTAAATTGATTTTATAACTTTCTAGTTTAGTACACTTGTTACAAGTCTATTACAACCCTTAATATCACTTGTATTACACACTTAAGGTCCTTAGTCCATCATTTGTCTAAATATTGTCCAAGAATCATAAGATCCATATGTCTACATACTTATTTGTTCATTAACTTTCATAAGTATATTTTCTAGGTAACTTGCTTATATACTCTTTTTATACATAAACTATACTTGTACAATACTTACACATCCATTCTTATATGATATTAATATTCATATAACATATGTAAAAGCATACCAAATCATAACCAAGTGTAAAAATCCATTTTACAAGTTAAATAAGTTTCCTAGATGGTGATTAACTACATAGCCATTATATACACATAAAATCATGAATGTAAAGAGATTAAGGTTTTTAGGTAACCTTAATATGATGTAAAATAATGAACAATATGATCTAAACCCTTGTTTAAAAACAAAACTATCCTTCCAAGTCTTAGAAAACGCCTAAATCCAAAGAACCCTAATCTTGATCCCTTGCCGTGCTTAACCCTTTTAAATGCTAACTAATACCTTCAAACCTCTTGATATATCTGAGATATGTTTGGAAATACTTGTATGTGTGTGAATAAGATTGTATGAATATTTTGGGTTTCTTGGGTTGGCGTGGGTTTTTGGAGAGAGCAAAAAAGAGATGAGTTATGTTTATCACTTAAGCAAATGAGTGTGTATGTTTTTCTTACTAGTTAGTTCTCTTATATATAACTTGAAGCTAGTTGTAATCAAGACCAAGTTCATAAAATACTATGCTAGGCAAGATGAGGGAATTAAGGAAGTAAAGAGTAAAGAATACTAGTCATGCCATTTTGTTTTAATGTGTTGTTGATGTACAAGACTTTTACAAGATTTTTGAGATATTTTCTCTTATGTTTTCAATCCATATCCCCCTACCATGCACGATATAAGAAATTTAGAATTTTTTTAGTATTGGGTGTAATGTAGTATTTGTTGACGCGTAGATGAGTTTTGGTGGTTCCGGGCATGCCAAATTATTAAATTGCGAAAACGTAAACATTTTTTACGTGAACCAATAAAATAATAATACAAAATTGATTAATTTTCTTTTGTAAAAAGTAATATATTGCTTCTTGAAGTTAAACTTTAATTTGTTTTGGTATCCGATTACTTGATTGTTGATTTAGTTTACCTGCGATTTAACTTAACGATTAAAATTAAAAGCAAATGCGTAAAAGTTTAAAATAAATAGTTGAATATTTATTGACATAACAGATATGAAAAATGTGAATTGTTACAGTCTCCCCGTGTTAAAAGAATTTTGTCTCTAAATTTAGTTTGAGTTGCCTCCTGGAATGGTGTTAATGAAGAGGTGTGTGTAAGAATTTTTTTTATAGGTGAACAGTGTCCCAACGGCTATGAACAGTAACCCCAATGGTTACTTCCTCCCTTTAAATACAAATTTTTTATCCTCTATTTCTCCATACAACACTTAATCTTTCACTTACATTTCTCTTATCCAAACCTCTCAAAATGTTGCATATCAAACACACTCTGCGATGGCGAGAGCGTGCGATAGCACTCGGCATTTATCTTGCCTACGTCCAATACGAAGAAGAATTTTAGTATCTGGCCTTTATTCTAGCGATTCTCGCACCCCTCATAGAGTCTACGAGAGTTCCAACTTAAATTTTACTAGGTAATAGGTCTCTCATTAGATGTTGATGTTAGACTCGCGACCGCTAGATCTCCACGAGTTTTCCTTTCCAGTACATGTTCATGAACGGTATTCTAAACTTCACTATCAGACAATTACTCTTGTAGTGTCCCAGACCTCTACACCCATAACAGGTAACTTTAGCTTTCTTTCCTGACACTACAGACATTTGTTTCGATCTCGAGACTGGGATCCTACAATCTCCTGCTTGGTGACCCCTCAGTTTGCAATTGCAACATTTTTCTGCACACTGGCAAATGTGGTGAAAATTGCATCTGTTACACCATGGTAGATTTCCAGCATAGTCTTCTTTGTTGCTTAGCCTAACAGTGTGTGCTCTAAACACCTTATGTTCTTTGTTTTGTTGTTGGCTAAAGCTTCCATTGTGGTTACCTTCCCACTTCCTTTTGTTACTAACATTCCCTGCTACTTAGTTTTCCCGCTGTTTGGTCTGGTTTATTGACTCATAGATAGCAATAGCCTCGATAACATTAGCCACTCGCTGGGCTACAATCTGTTTAATTTCCTCAATGCTCATCCCTTGATTCGTAGTTGTCATTGTTCTTTAAAATTAGAGGGGTAATAAAATAAGATTAGTTTAGTTATCTAAGCCGTGTTCCAAAGGTGGAATATTACGAGATAATATGTTAAATTTTGTTGTAAGAGTTGTTTGGACCATCATTGTTTAATCGTAATGTCCTATAGAAAGTGTTCCTATATTTTATAAAGATAAAACCCTTATATAAATAATTGTAAGTAATGTGTGAAAGAAATGTAAACACATCTATGTATGTATAAGATATATATATATATATATATATATGAAGGACCCTCATAGTAATATACGTAACTATATAAAAACAAAAATATAAAAAAAAATAAAAAAAAAAAAAAAAAAAAAGAAAAAAAAAAAAAAAAAAAAAAAAAAAAAAAAAAAATAAATAAAATTATGAAATATACAAATTATATAGTAAGACCCTCACACAACACCACACACACACACACACACACACACACACACACACACACAACACATATATATATATATATATAAATATATAATAATATATATATATAATATATAAATAATATATTAAGATATAATATATATATATATAAAATATTATGTCAGACCCACATATTAATATACGTACTATAGATATGAACACTATATGAATCATGTAAGCATGCTAGTATGACTAACTAATAGCAACAAACCAGTGTATGTATGTCCCGTTAAAACCCATTTTGGTATATGCAATATTTGTAAACAGTTATAGTTCCTATTGTAAAATGCACCTAGTTCTTTAAAACATTTGGCTCGATTTACCAATCGTAAACCTCTAAAAAAATGGGCCCAAGCTAGGAGTGTTCATGTTCATCTAAATGTTCATGAAACTGTGTCGTTTGAAAACCCTTTATAATACCATTGCTCAAGTCATGAGAGAACGACCTCTAACTGTGTCGTTTGAAAAGTAATCTTGTATTGTTTAGACTCCAATGCACATCAAGTATGTCAAGTAGCTTGTTAACCCGAGAAAAACATGCTTAAAAGCGTCAACATAAAGTTGGTGAGTTCATAGGTTTGTTTAAGTATAAATATTGAACCAAAGTTTTATAAAGTATGTATGACCTGATCAATCCTTAAAATGTCATCAAAATGTATGTATGAATGTTGGAAATTCAGAGAGTTGTAAGGATATGCATGACAAATTCAATCCCCAAATAGTCACAAAAAGTTCAAATAGTGGAACGACATTGTTCAAAGTAGTTGTCACTTATTCCAGTGCAACGTAAATATTCTTGTGTGCATAAATCAATGATTACATTACTCTAGTTCATAGAAACTGCTAGGCGTAGACTCATATATATGCACGTGTTAATTCAACGGCAACCATAATGTTTCATAGTTCATCTAAATGTTGTGCTCCGACATGCTATAACGTTCGTCTCCAGTGATAGCTAATCACTCGAACGGGGCTGTCACACCCAAATAGATCTATTTTATAACATTCGCGCTCACCCTCCAGGTAATTCACAGTTCAATCCGCTTAAGCTAATTTCCGAATTCATTTGGTAAAAGTAAAGTAATGTCCTTGTTTTCAAAAATGAAGTGAAACAAGCAATGTATTTCGTCCCAAAATAAGTAATTGAGTGTGTAGAGACATTTGTAAAATGAATTGTAATGCACATGTAATGAATGCAAACCATCCATGTTAATGGAATTGGTAACAAGCATGTTCTCACCCCAAAAGTTGTAAATATATGATGTAAAACAAGTAAAACATGGGGCTATAAACTCACCTCGAGTGTTAATGAACGGTTAATGGATATCAAATGAGTGTATACGTCTCGCGTATGACCGAAGGCAACCTAATTAATTATAGGTCGTATGAGTACTAAGTACTTTGAATAACTAACATCCTTAATAGTTCAATATAGCTACTTCCACCATCTATTGCGTTTGTGAAATAACTATTTGAATCGCATCTGATAATTAATAATCGGTAATTGTACTCGTAAATCGAATAAATAGTTTCAATCGCACCCTTGTAGAATAATATTTTTAAAGTTTAAGACATTATAAATATTAATGTAAGTTGATTCTAAAATGTTTCGCCAAAATATTTTAATTAAAAACGCCAACACTATCACGTCAGAGATAGTGCACAAGGTATAAAATAAGTAGCGTATCTTTTCTCGTTTTAAAAGCCCTTTTGTAATGTTTCTTACTTAAAGAACGATGTATCAAGATATTACATTTCATATGTGAGTCCCCTGGTGAACAGTGGTTTTTTAAACTGTTCAATAGGATTTTTATAAATTTATTTTTATAAATTAGTTATCGTAAACACATAAAGTCGTAGTTTATTCGTTTTAACTCTGTTTTTAGTAGTTCTTTCGAGTACTTCTTCGTAATTAAAAGTTTTATCAAATTAATGATGTTTTCAAAATAAATATATCTGATGTGAACAGTAACTTTTTTAAAATTATTTTTATAAAAGTATTTATTATCGTAAACTTGCGTAATTCATAACTCCTTCGTTATTGATCCAAAAATTATGATTCTTAATGTTTTGGAATCCTAAAAATATGTACTATCTGAGAAAAATAACCATTTATATATATCAGAAGTGAATCTTAAAAAGTTTTTATAAAATTTCTTTTATAATTTTTCACAAATCAAACACTACACACCCCTTGGCGAGTGATACCACATGTTATCCCACTAGTTTAATCCATTACACAACTATAATCTATACCAAGATGCTAGAAAATGAGAAGAAATCTTAGAGAGAGAAAGTAGAGAGAGAAACAAAGAGAATATTAGATTAGAGAGAGAATGGAGGATTACAAGTGAAGTGAAAATGTAACCTACACCCTTCACCAAGTGTGGTGAAGGGATATTTATACTAGCCTGGCATTTGGGATTTTTAAATGGGTCAGGCTTTGTTTAACTTGGGCTTTGAGCCTGAAACACGGACAATATTAGATTACAATCCAAGCCCGTTGAACCCGACTAGCCTATTACAATACAAGACCTAGTTTGACTTTCTAAGACCGATAACATTCTTGTTTGACTTAATATAATTAAGGCTAACACATTTACTCTCAACATCCTTTTACTTTTATAGGCAAAGGAATTAGGGTTTACAAGTTAAACTGGTACACATGGCAAGCATTAAATGGGTGGTTGAGTTGCCATTTAATGCAGCCATGCTTTATAGTATCAGGTACAGTCTGTGACACCCCGTAGATTTCAGGCCAATATTTTAATCATTTCCGTTCAGTATTTTAAATTTTATAAGTTCCGAGTAATTTTTATGTTTATCCGGGAAGTTATCCTGTGAGTTTCTGAGAATCGTAACCGGAAGCATTCCGGGTTGCTAATTATCGTAGTCTTTTGACAATAGTTACGTTTTTATGTTCCGTGTTGATATTTAAATTTTTAGAATTTTCCGTAGAGTATCTACGCGTTTTCAGTATTTGCGTGTTCCATGAATATAACTAGTCATATTGTGTGTGCATGGAAATATCTAGATATTTAAATCACCACCTGGCATGAACTCCCTAAAATTTGTGAGATCAAATTGGTCCCCCTTGCCCTCTTGTCCTTGCGTCGGCCACACACCACACACATACACATACTTCCAAATTTTGAAAGCTTACAAATGAGGCTAGGTTCATTTCATTTTCATCTCATTCACTTACAAGAAAATACACATTCAAAATTTTACTCTTCCCTCCCTCTTTCTCTTCATAACCGATGAACAAACACCCCTTGTAAACCCTTCCATATTTTAATTTTTATCATGACCATTTGAAGATATTGTATTCGGGTTTCGTTCATATTGTTATTCGGGTAGTTTTAACACAACGTTTGGGTTGTATCTAGTTTCTAATCACCTTCTCATCATCATATTTTGTAAGTAATCACCTTTTCATAAAACTTGTACTTTTGATATCCTTATGATGCATAAACACTAGATGTACAACTCTTTTTGTAAAAACCAAAGATTTAAAAGTTGCATAAACCCTAAAAGGTTTATGTGTATACTCGAAATAAATAAAAAGAAGATACGAAAAGTATAGTTTTGTGATCGTGGTTGTTTTTATGTAATAAAATTTATGTCTATATGCTTATTTGAGGTTTTGGCTTATTTTTAAGCTCTTGAAGGGCTTATTAGGCTTATATTTGTGTTCGCCCCACAAAGAAAACAAAAAGGGAAATTTTTCTAGCTTATTTTGATTTAAATTATATTTTCTAGCTTACTTCGTTGCTTATTTTAATAAGGGAAAGGGGTTGAGCTTATTTGGCTTAACAAATAAGCCCTAAATACGCTTAACGGGCTTATTGGGCCTCGTCCCACAAATAAAGCCTAAAAACCGTGAACTTAAGTAATAAGCCACATGGTTTGGCTTATTCTCTTGGCTTATTGATTCTTAATGATAGCTTATTATGAACCAAGAGCTTATTTGATTCCTTTTCGACTTAATGGTCCTAATAAATAAGCCCGCATGAGCTTAAAGGTTTCGGCCCAACAAGTGAGCCCAGACCATGGATTTAAGCTCATGGTTCAGATAATTAGGTTGTTGTCTTGACTTATTTGAGCTTATTAATAGCTTATTAGTGAGTCTAGTGATTATTTGTTTAACAGATTGCTTATCGGACTTAATGGATAAGCTTAAACCTACTTATTTGGTTTAACGGGCCACATCCCAATATGAAACAACACACCATGGCTTTAAGCCCATGGTGTAGCTTATTGAATGTAGGTCCTTATTAACAGGATCTGAATGAGCCTTAAACGACTAATAGTCCTTTGAATAAATCCAAAGATACTATGAGAGACAATGACTGTGAATATAAATATTGACGCGGAATATCAATATCTATACCAAGACGAACACAAGAACAAATACTAAAATTGCTATTACTATTACTATTTGATTGTAAATACTCAATCAACTGATATCTTTAAAATACTATTCTATGTTCCTTTTATATGCTTAAGGAACCCTAAACGCGTTAAGAGATAATGCTTATCTCTTCCTAAATCAACGCTAATTGATAACTATTACTAAAATTACAAACAGACTTAACTGTCTGACCAAGCAGTATTAACTTATATATGCCTGCTTAAGTGAATGCCAGGGGTGGGGGGAGGAGGGGGGGGGGGGGGGGTGTGTGGGGGGGGGGGGGGGGGAGGGGGCGGGCGGCGGGGGGGAGGGGGGGGGGGGAGGGGGGGGGGGGGGGGGGGGGGGGTGGGGTTGGGGGGGGGGTGGGGGGGGGAGGGGCGGGGGGATGGCGACTTTGCTTGCTCTACCAGACTTAACTTTACTATATAAAACAGTACTAACTATTCAGCTATCAGTACTAACTATAACTAACAGACTTAACTTTAATACTAACAGTATTAAGTCTGTTTACAATATTTTCAAGATGGGCCCTGTTACCAGTCATGTGCCCAGAACATCCACTATCAAAAATACCTCTATGCTCCATATGCTTCAGTGGATGATCCTGCACAATCAAAAAGAGATTAGTTTCTCTTTGGGACCCAGGCCTTCACAGGCTTGGGTCTGCCTTGTGGACCTCTAGAAACATTAACATTACTTGTCTCCAAACACAACCTGCTGAGGTCTTAACAGCAGTTCCCATTTGGCCCTTAACAGCATATTTATTTGACTTGTGTGCTGTATTCCTTGAAAAGAGTCTATTTACAGGTGACCTTTGTTTTGAAAAACATTTCTTTGGACTTTGAAGATTCACCTGAGAAGGATTAGGGCTTGTGTTGTTTGATACTGGTCTATTTACTCTAGCAGAATTAACATGCACACTACCAGAATTAACATGTTGCTTGCCAGTATTAAATCTAGAAGCACCAGACTTAATTTGAGTGCCAGAATTAACATGCATACTACCAGAATTAACATTTCCATGACCAGTATTAACATTTACCCTACCAGTTTTAATAGTTTTGCTAGCAGTACTAAGGTTGGGTTTAATGTTACTTAGTTGTACAGGTCTGGGAGTGAACTGATTTGCTTTATTCACCCTGTTAGTGTTAGTCCAGGCTGGTGTAGCTTGCCTATCATCAGCATGAACTACCCTTTTGCTCTTAAGAGCAGCTTCCCTTGCCATCTTCTTCTCATAATAGTCACAGTTCTTAATCAAGTGACTAAGACTTCCACACACAAAACATGGTTTTCTTTCAAAAGAATATCCTGCACCTAAGTCCCTTTCCATTCTTTGATTCCAATTCTGTCTATTATATGAAGGAATAGGTGAGGGAGTCACTGGTGTCCTAATTGGTTGCCTAGGAGTTTTTACATGCTGTGCACAACTAGGGTCAACTGTTTGTTGGGGTTTAGGCACTTGTGGTTGAGTCTTTTGGGTGGCAATGGTAACCTGCTCAATGGAAGGTATAGGGATATGGTCATGGATAGGGTCATCATTGACTGAATGGTCAGATACAGTCCTAAGCTCCCATCACTGTATTGGAAGCACAGGTTGAGTAAAAGTGGAAGTAGTTTCAGAAAGGTCTAGGACTAGGAGTTTCGTGGTTGAGGTCCATATTTACCCCAACTCATACAGAGAATCATCTATGTCTATCCTTTTCCCTAGGGTATATTCAACCACTAGAGTATTGGGGGAACACCTTTATACTCTACTTGTTTAAATCTGATGTATTGTGGATGTAATAACTATCTCCCGCATTCGTAGTTTCCCTAAGAACAAATATTACTCTACTTACTCAGATTCCTCTATCCTAGGACTCAGCATTTGTCGATTGATTATGCCTTATCCTAACCATTCTTAAAGTTGAGCTCATCCACAATCAAATAGCTTCCATAAGATTTTAGAGATGCAAAACCAGAATTAACTAATTTTTTGTAAAGCATCTTGTGGTCCTTGACAGCTTTCATTCCTATTCTTCTATACTTTTTTAGCTTTTCATCTTTTTCAAAAATTTGATTAGCTTGAAAATTTAATTTTTCAGTTAAGGAAGATTGCTGTTTGTGGGAGGCTCTAAGCTGAGATTCTAATTTCTTAACAGCTAGCTTATGGGCAGTTAAGGCAGCTTCCTGGTCACCAAATTCAGATTGCAGTTCATCATACTTAGCTTGAAGTGCATTATATGAATCTAAACATAATTTAGAGCACATGGATACCTCATTATTCACAGTGAAAGCCATTAGAGCATGATTGAGTTCCTCATCTGCAGTCTGCTCTACCCAATTGATCTGACCTTCATCAATGGTCATCAAGGCTTCCTTTTCAGTTCGCACTGGCTTGAAATCCTGACCTCTACCTGCTTCCTGCCTGTTACCTTCCTTTGAACCTTTAAACTTGCACTCCCTTGCAAAATGCCCAGTATTGTGGCATGCGGAAACATTCGACTATTCTCTTATCAAAAAATGCCACATGCATTTTTCCATCACTCTTGGGCCGTCTGCCTGTCTTCCTTGGTAGGGAATGGATATTAATCTTTTTGGCAGTCATAGCATCGCCCAATTCATAACAATTATCCATTTCTTCCAAATCCATATCATCAATTTGATCTAGGTCTTCATGTATCAAATCTACATCATCAGCATTTGTGGCTAGAAAAGAATGGATAACTTCATCAGCAAGACCAGGAGTAGTAGTTGTTGTTGCTTTGGAAGAGGAAGTGGTATAAGAACTATAACTTCTTGAGTTGTGGCTTGGCTTATGCTTGCTAGGAAGAGGCTTTGGCTGTGATAGGAAAAAAGCTACATTATCAGATGTAGAAGGGAAGGAGATGTGATGGTCTTTTGGATGTCTTGTTCAAAGACACTCAGATTATCTGTATAAATCCGATCTATTGACAGTGTGTCATTTCTTCTTCGTTCTCATTTGTCAGGGCTAGACTGTCTACGCAGGTGGAAGGGACCTCAAAAAATTGTGATTTGAGTCTTCTCTGACACACCAGCACCAAGTGGATCCCAACTGTGATAGGAGTTTTTGGAACTATCATTTACCTTTCTCTAAGTTTCCTTAGACGAGATAGTAAATGCCTGTAAAACTGTTGTTTCAAACAGCTTTTTTGCATTTCTTCAGAAGTTCGCATTACCACCAAATGTATCTTGATGGCTGCCAGATCTCTTTGGCATCATCCATGCCATGATAACGTCTGAGATGATCTTGAGCGAACAGCCATTAGCAGTAGTGTTCTAGCTTTCATTCTTTGCCTTCATCACAGCAAATTTAGTCTTCCTGTAAGGCTGTGAGGAGTGAGAGAAACCCTTGTATACACCATCCTTAACCTTTGGGACTCGCTCTTATTTGAATTCCCATTCGGGAATCACTTTCAGACCTCATTATCTATATGCACGCACAAGATAATGTTTCCATCTCCATCGCCCACGTATATAATCATTCTTTTTTGGAGGAACGGGCAGTTTAATGTTTGAAAGTGTATTTGTGGTATCTATTTGTGGTGGTTTAGTCAGGAGATCTCCTTTGTTGGTTGCTGGTACAGATCCATCCAAAGATTGCATAATCATGAAGAAGGTTCCTCAATCATCATGAAGAGAAATTATCGTTTGCAAAACATGATATTTGATTTGGTGAATAAAAGGTTTTGATCTATGTTCAATTTGTATGGAAAAGTCTCCCTTTGTGGCTCCTGAGACCACTTGTAGGTCCTTATTACAGGTATCTGAATGAGCCCTATTTTTTCAACGATCTAATGAGTTCCTTTGAATAAATCAATAGATACTATGAGTGACCAATGACTGTGAATATAAATATTGACGCGGGAATATCAATATCTATACCAGACGACACAAGAAACAAACTACTAAAAATTGCTATTATCTTTACTATTTGATTGTAAAATACTCAATCAACTTGATATCTTTACAATACTATTCTATGTTCCATTTTATAGGCTTAGGAACCCCTAAACGCATGTTAAGAGATAAGGCTTATCTCTTCCTAAATCAGAAACGATAAATTGATAACTATTACCTAAAATTACAAACAGACTTAACTGTCTGACCAAGCAGTATTAACTATAATACTGCCAGACTTAAGTTAATGCTGGCAGACTTAGCTTGCTCTACCAGACTTAACTTCTATACTAACAGTACTAACTATTCAGCTATCAATACTAACTATAACTAACAGACTTAACTTTAATACTAACAGTATTAAGTCTGTTTACAATATTTTCCTAACATTGAATAAGCTCGTGTATAGCTTATTTAATAAACCCTAAACTTTGGATACTAGTCGTTTGCTTATTTTGGACTTTTCGTAAATTGGATCATCTATTTAGGCTTATTGGGCCTAAAAGCCCAATAAGGATCCAAAAGGGCTTCGGCTTAATTATTAAGGGATTTTGATAATGTAAGAGATTTGCGATTGTGAGATATATTTTTGAAAGTGATTTGAATAAAGTCTATGACTTTAGAAAATGTGTAAACACGAATGGGTCATGCTGAAATTTTTATAAAATCCTTACACTTAGAAAATATTTAGAAAACGTTTATTATTAAAACATCTTGACTACTTATAAGGGAATGGGTAAGATGCCGAAATATATATACTTACTAGATTATTATTATGTAGTATTATATACTTAATATTACGATGCACTTTATCGAGACAAACGTTACAACCATAATACGATCACTAATGCTCTATTTTTAGAAAACATTAATGAAAGTGTTTTGATAAACCCTTATGCATTATCACTACTTCCTTTATTATCCTAATTCTAAATCAAACCTGTATTACTTAGGTCAAGTTCGAGTACCATTGTTCTATTCCGTGTGATCTTTCTCCTAGCCTATTCACTACTTCACTTCACCAATCAAGGTGAGTTTAGAGCCCCACTTTTACTCGTTTTAAATAAATGTTTTATAACTTTGGGGTGAGAAACATTGCTTGTTTTTTCTAAACCGGACACAAGTACTTTACATGATATTTTCCCTTGTTTACGTGTTGCCTAGGTAGTGTTAGACCACAATTAACCCGTATTATGATGAATCATTAATTACCTTTAACCGACTGGATGGTTAAGTAAGCGCAAGTGAGTAAATAAATTTATTGGGACTAATAATCCCCATCCAGGTTTGGTAATTCTTACTCACCGAGTACGACCGAACTGTACTGGCCAACGGATGTATGTCATGTCAAAACTAGTTTGGGTGGTCTTGGTCGGACACCTACTAGGGCAACTTTATATGGCAATGTACATGCTACTTTCCATCATTAGCTTCGGTGTCATGAGCTTAGAGCAACGTAAATACCTTTTATGTGAAGTTGATAATGTTATAATTGTCGCATATGTTTTGAAATCTTGTGGTCCACTATAATTACGTTTGAATTAAACCTATGAATTCACCAACTTTATGTTGACGTTTTAAGCATAATTTTCTTAGGTGCTTAGCTTGGATTTTCAAGGTGTGCTATTAGAAGTTTATGTGCAATATGACTTCAACTGATTTCAAGACTATCATTATTCATACTCGTTGTCTTTATCAAAACTTATAATTGCTTCCACTACGTTTTCATTTTGCTTTCGCTATGTTTTACTTACTTTAAAATGGTTTGTAGGACTTGTTTACTTTTAAATTCATGCAACGAGTTATGATTAACGTACCCCTTTAGAGGTCGTTCTTTATGCTTTGTACTTGAGATATGTATGACGTCACGCACTAGACGCTTATTTCGACGGGACCCTATTTGTGGGTGTGACAGATTGATATCGAGAGCCAAGGTTATAGAGAACCAGGTTATAGAGAACCAGGTAGAATATCTAGGTCTGGTCTATAACCAGTATGTAACCCCTAAGTGAATTAATTGTGCCCTTACGTGATCCCATCTTGCCTTACGTATATGAAAATTATAATCTTATTATTTTACGTAACCGATAATTTCATATCGTTCTATATAATTTGCATAATGTATTTTACTTTATAATATATCTATTTAGTTTTCCCCTGCATATGCATGGTTGATATAAAGGGATTTATATGAACCGTTGCTTGTGCAAGCCATGGCCACTTCTGTCATCTTGATTTCTTTGGACTCATCAGAGGAAAGCATGGGGACGTCCACTTATCGAGGTATCTTATTTGGCATGATCCCTACTATCATTCCATCCAGTGTACCTGCTGTCGATTCACCCACTATACCACCTATTGCCCCCACTATACAGTACACTTCTTCATTCGTTTGCACTAATTTATCTGACAGTGACACTTCTAAGAGACCACCATTGCAGGACCCGTATGAGAGACCACCTTCGCATACTCATCACCACCATCACCATCTACTCGTTAAATTTTACATGCACCGCCCTGATTACCCTACCGACCAGCTGTTCTTGTCTTACCATGGCAGCCGATTCCTGTTGGTCGACCTTACCGTACACAACCTAACGGGGTACTTAAGATGTTGACTGCCAGGAAGAGTGTTAGACCATTACCTACTCACCAACTTGCATTGAGATATTCATTAGATTACTCTTCATCAAATCATTTCACCTCAGATGACTCATTATAAGATTCTCCATCAGATTCTTCGTCAGAGACTTCATCAGATTCTCATTCAGACACTTCATCTGATTCTTCTTCGAGACACTCTTCTTCAGGTCATCCTATATCAGATTCTCCTTATGATTCACCGACTGCTTTTTTTGCAGGGCCATCTCACAAGAGACGTTGGTCTCCTACTACATTAGTACCCGTAGCTTCGCCCAAACCGGGAGCTTTATCTCTCGTATGCGCTGACCTATTGCCTCCTTATAAGAGGATTAGGGATTCCGATTCCATGACTAATTTTGAGGTTAGTTCAGAGGAGGGTTTTGTACCGTATGTACCTAGAGAGATTGGTTTAGGATTTGATGTTGAGGTTAGCTATGAGCCTTACACTAAGCCCGATATTGATCCCGATGTTCAGGCAGACATCGATGCTTGTATTACGTTTGCTAATAATACTGCAGCTAGAGGACGGATGTTAGAGTTAAGGTTGGGAGAGCGGCCGAGGAGGAGGCCGAGTCTAGTGCGAGAGGCACGATTGAGATTGGGGTTGATCGAGTTACTCATCCTGTTGTTTTGGATGACACGGTTGAGCCTGTTAGGGAGGATTTTCCTGAGTTAGTTAGTACTGATGGATCTTTAGAAGTTATGTAGAGAGGTTTAGATGTGGTCATGCAAGAGCTATATGATCACATGGTAGAGATCCCAGTTCATAGAGTCAGAGTCATAGAGAGTATCCAGAGAGACCAAGGACATAGGATTGTGGCGACTAGCCAGTAAAGCGCTGCTATGTCAGAGAGGATAACATGAGACTCAGAGGCATGAGACTCAGAGGCATGTTAGGTGTTGAGAGGTAGAGAGTTGACCGTCTTTGGCGTAGTATGTCGTATGTTCAGAGGGATTTAAGGTAGATCTGCCGATTCTGATTTTATGATCGTGTGAGGTTCGGGAGACTTGAGACTTATGCTAGGATACATTTGGGTTATCGCTCCTAGATTTGTTCCATCATTGTTTGTGTATCGATCAGTAGTATTTGGTGGTAGTAGTAGTAGCGTTAGAGATTTGTAGATCCTACTTTAGAAATCATGATGTAATCGCCTATATTCGATGTTATGAAATCTATTTTCCTATTATTTATGTTATGATGGTAGTTATCTAATGCCGTTTTCTCCTACCTTTTACGTAATATGTTATTATTTACTTGATCGTGGCCTTGCCGTACGTTTATCTCGAATCTTGATATTAAAAGATTAAATTATTCCACCCAACGTTAAGGTAATTCCATCTTACCTAAGATCTCATCATGATTATCATTTTTGTGATATAGAACCATGTCGACCGCTACACGTTCCGAAATGACCCAAGATACGATCAACAAGCTGATTGCCAAGCGCGTAGCAGAAGCTCTAGATGCGTATGACACTGCCAAGAACCCCAGAACCAAAACGGAAATGGAGAATGAGCAACAAGATGACAATGTCGAGGCCAATGTTAATAATGGAAACGGTAATGGTAATGGGAATGTAAACCCCAATGTGAACAACGGAGGTGTTGTGCCCGTTACACGAGAGTGTACCCACCAAGATTTTGTAAAGTGTCAGTCGCTAAACTTCAAGGGAACTAAAGGAGTGGTTGGTTTAACCTATTGGTTTAAGAAAATGAAGACGGTGTTCCATATCAGTAATTGGCCGCCAAAGTATCAGGTGAAGTATGCAACATGCACCTTGTTGGATGGTGCATTGACTTGGTGAAATTCTCATAAAAAGACAGTTAGAGTTGATTATGCTTATGCTATGACATGGAAGGCACTCATGAAGCTAATGAGTGAGGTGTATTGTCCTAGCAATGAGATTCAAAAAATAGAGGCGGAATTGTGGAATTTGACTGTGAAGGGAAATGACC
Source organism: Tanacetum coccineum (assembly GCA_026074375.1). Lineage (NCBI taxonomy): Eukaryota > Viridiplantae > Streptophyta > Magnoliopsida > Asterales > Asteraceae > Tanacetum > Tanacetum coccineum. Next base: position 84,932 of record BQNB010002251.1, on the reverse strand, counting down.
TGACTGCTTACAACCAGAGGTTCCAAGAGTTAACTCTGTTATGAACTAAGATGGTTTCGGAAGAGGAGGATCAGGTTGAGAAGTACATTGGAGGTCTTCCAGATAACATTCAAGAGAATGTGATTGCTGCTGAACCCAATAGACTCCAGGATGCAATCCGTATTACTAACAACTTGATGGACCAGAAGTTGAAGGGTTACGCTGTTAAGAATACTAAGAACAAAAGGAGGTTTGAAAATAACCCAAGAGACAACCGTGGACAACAACATCCCTTTAAGAGGCAGAATGTTAATGGCCAAAAGGTGGTAAGAGCTTATACAGTTGGAAAGAATGTTAAAAGGAAAGCGTATGCTGGAAATTTGCCTTACCGCAACAAGTGCAGAATGAACCACGAAGGGCCATGTACGGTGAAGTGCGGTAACTGCAAGAGGGTTGGTCACATGACTAGAGATTGTAAAGCCGCAGTTACTGCTACCGCTTAGAGGGCCCCAGTTGGAAATCAGACGGGTGTTACTTGCTATGAGTGTGGAAGACAAGGACATTATAGGAGTGAGTATCTCAAGTTAAGAAACCAGAACATCAGAAATAAGGCAGAAAATAAAACTAGGAACAATGAAGCTAAGGCAAGAGCTTATAGAATTGGAGGAGGATGAGCTAACCCTAATTCTAACGTCATCACGAGTATGTTTCTTCTCAATAATCGTTATGCTACTATGTTATTTGATTCGGGTACCGATAGAAGTTTTGTGTCGACTACCTTTAGTACCTTGCTTGATGTCATCCCATCCACTTTAGACGTTAGTTATGCTGTTAAATTAGCCGATGGAAGAATTTTAAATACCAATGTGATACTTAGAGGTTACACGTTAGGATTACTAGGTCACCCGTTCAATATAGACCTAATGCCTATAGAACTCGGTAGTTTTGACGCCATTATTGGTATGGATTGGTTGGCGAAATACCACGCGATGATCGTTTATAACGAAAAGATCATTTGTATTCCTTATGGAGATGAAGTGTTGATAATCGAAGGCGATGGATGTACCGATGGAAGTAATTCAAAGTTGGGTATCATCTCGTGCACCAAAACCCAAAAGTACATCCAGAAAGGTTGCCAAGTTTACCTAGCATAAGTTACGACAAAGAAGACTGATGCCAAGTCGAGGGAGAAACAACTTGAGGATGTGTCGATTGTACAGGATTTCTCGGAAGTCTTTCCAGAAGACTTGCATGGATTACCACCTACCCGACAAGTCGAATTTCAAACCGACTTAGTCCCTGATGCTGCACCAGTAGTATAATCCCTGTACCTTTTAGCACCATCAGATATGCAAGAGTAATCCACTCAATTTCTGGAACTTTCTGACCAGGGATTTATAAGACCCAGTTCCTCACCCTGGGGAGCTCCGGTTTTGTTTGTCAAGAAGAAATATGGATCTTTTCGGATGCGTATCGACTACCGTGAACTAAACAAACATACTGTGAAGAACCGATACCCACTTCTGAGAATTGACGATTTGTTTGATCAACTGCAAGGGTCAAGATTCTACTCTAAGATTGACTTGAGGTCTGGTTATCACCAACTCAGAATTCATGAAGAGAATATTACAAAGACCGCATTTAGGACTCGCTATGGTCACAACGAGCTCCAAGTAATGCCATTTGGCTAACCAACGCATCAACGATATTCATGGATCTGATGAATCGAATGTGTAAACCGTACTTAGATAAGTTTGTGATCGTTTTTATCGATGATATATTAATATACTCCAAGAATAAGAAGGAGCATAAAGGATACCTTAAGTTGATATTGAGCTTACTTAAGAAGGAGGGATTGTTCGCCAAGTTTTACAAGTGTGAATTTTGGTTATCAAAAGTATAATTTCTTGGTCACGTAATTGATAGTGAAGGCATTCACGTTGATCCCGCTAAGATTGAGCCAGTCAAGGATTGGGCGTCACCCAAAACTCCAACCGAAACTCATCAATTTTTAGGTCTTGCTGGTTACTACCGACGATTCATCAAAAGTTTCTTAAAAATCGCTACGCCTATGACGAAATTGACTCAGAAAAGCGTAAAGTTTGATTGGGGAGAAAAGGAAGAAATTGCATTTTAGCTTTTGAAGCAAAAACTGTATAGTGCGCCAATTGTGGCATTACCCGAGGGAAGTGAGAACTTTATGGTCTACTGCTATGCTTCGCATAAAGGGTTGGGCGTAGTTTTGATGCAAAGGGAGAAGGTTATATGTAGGTTCCGATTAATACTTCACTTCACTTCATAACACGAATCGAAACAAGAAAGGAGAAAGAGAGATGATTAGTTTAGAGAGAGAGTTTGGAGGCACTATCTGTGTGGCACAAAGTATGTATTGTTCACTGATCATAAGAGTTTGCCGCATATTCTAGACCAGAAAGAGTTTAACATAAGACAACGTCAATGGTTGGAATTGTTAAGTGATTACGACTATGAGATTCGTTACCACCCGAGAAAGGCGAACATGGTGGCAGATGCCTTGAGCCGGAAGGAAAGGATTAAGCCGCTATGAGTTTGAGCCTTAGTGATGACTATAGGATTGAATGTTCCCAAGAAAATTTTGAATGCTCAATCTGAGGCGAGGAAGGAAGAGAATTACATAACTGAAGATCTACATGGTATGATTAATAAACTCGAAGCTCGTGCTGACAGAACATTATGTCTGAACAACAAAAGTTAGATTCTGTGTTTTGGTGACTTGAGAGCGTTGATTATGCACAACTCGCATAAGTCAAAGTATTCCATCCATCCTGGATTGGATAACATGTACCAAGATCTGAAGAGGTTGTATTGGTGGCCCAACATGAAAGCAGAGATTGCCACTATATTAGCAAGTGTCTAACGTCTGCCAAGGTTAAGGCTGAATATCAGAAACCATCTGGATTATTGGTTCAACCAGAGATTCCCCAATGTAAGTGGGAGAACATAACAACGGATTTCGTCACTAAGTTGCCAAAGACGGCAACCGATCAAGATACGAGTTGGGTAATCGTTGATCGTCTCACTAAGTCTGCACATTTCTTACCAATGAAGGAAACAGATTCTATGGAGAAACTGATGAGAAAATACTTGAAGGGAGTCGTCTCAAGGCATAAAGTGCGAGTTTCAATAATCTCGAATCAAGATAGTAGATTTACGTCTCATTTTTGGCAATCACTTCAGGAAGCTTTAGGTACTCGATTAGATATGAGTACAGCCTATCACCCGCTGAATGATGGTCAAAGTGAGAGGACCATCCAGACGTTGGAAGACATGTTACGTGCATGTGTGATTGATTTCGGAAAAGGTTGGGATAGACATTTGCCGTTGGTATAATTTTCTTATAACAATAGTTACCATACAAGTGTTAAGGCTGCACCATTTGAGGTGTTGTATGGTTGTAAGTGTCGATCACTTATCTGCTGGGCTGAAGTTGGGGATAGTCAGCTCACTGACCCAGAAATCATCCATGAGACATCTGAGAAGATTATTCAAATCAAGAGCCGTATCCAAGCTGCCCATGATTGTCAAAAGAGCTATGCATATGTAAGACGAAAACCCTTTGAGTTTCAAGTGGGAGACAAGGTCATGCTAAAAGTGTCGCCATAGGAAAGAGTGATACGTTTTGGCAAACGAGGAAAGCTTAACCCTTGATATATTGGACCTTTCAAGATCATCGCCAAAAATGGAACCATTATTCATTTTCAATGTCAGCAATCAACTTGTATTCTGACAGCAAAAGTATTAACCGTTTTCTGCCTTAATGTAGTGTGGAGCTTTCTTTCTTCTTTAGACCCTTTATCCATAACATTTCTTTTTCATTCTTCAACGCCTTCAATGCTTCCAGGACGTCATTACTACAACCTTGTTTGATTGTTCCAGTGTTAGCTCAATCTTAACGGCAATTATTCCCATATAATTCATTTCAATCATACCTAAGGACTGCTATTTCTAACTATGATTATCCTTGGGAGATTCCTCCGTTCTGGTTGATCATAGGATGAATCCTAACCTACCACCTTATTACTTCAAATCGTCGTGAAATAAAGATGTTGTTGGTGTATATATCGAACCATAAAACCTTTTCTCAGCACTTTGAGTTGAATAATCATATTTTGATTACATGTTTCTCCCCATATTTTTAAATAATAAACACTTTATTTTTGAAATACCTTTGATTACAATATTCTTGAAAATTCTATGGGAGAAAAATAATATCACATGAATATATTTGGAACATTTTTGATAGATGTTTTGAAATACATAAGAATCAGTCGTTGTTTGAGTATCCCAGAACATTAAAATCTTTAATTTTTCGAAAAAACTTCTCCCAAAAAAAGACCAAATGAAAAATAGTTATCTTCTGAAAACATTGTGAAGTGGTTGGAGTTTGAACACATTTAATTAAAAAGATAATGAATTGTCATCGAGAAAAATTCTTGAAAAATTGTGATAACTTATTTTGAAAAACATCAGTTAGCATACTCTCTTTCGCAACTGTAAGAGGTAAGCCACTAAAGTACACTTTCCCTTTTTACTTGAGCTAAAAAAACATGAATATCTTGTAAGAATACGCTCCAAGACCGCGAAACATTAATATAATCTAGTTGTGAGGATAAGTTATAACCTACCAATATTGAAGTGTCTAGGTTATGTACTGATATTTGCACAAAAGCCAATTTGAAAATTAGAAATGAACATGTTTGGAAACTATTATGAAACTCTGCTCGAAACTTCATTTAACCCACACCGTGTCAAATGTTACTCGACATTTCTAAGCACGTAACAGATAATATCTGATTTCCAAGAGACATGTCGAGAAGAATCTTTTTGTATAAATTTTCTTATTTTACTGATTTTTGTATTTTCTTTGTTTTTAAAATGAAGATTTTATATTTTTTATTTTGTTTTCTTAAAAATATGTACATGGAGAAGTTTGAAGATGAGAACAAGCATCCTCATTTGTCAGAACGCTCCAGTTCAGCTGGAGTCAAACATCTCATACCAATCCTCAGACAAGATACTTAAACCGATTCCTCAAGGAAGGGCTATCGTAAAATGTCCAACTAATGGTATTCAGTTCTGACAAAATATAATTCAATTATACCATTTTCAAACACTGTTCCTATTTATGAAGTATATCGATATGGATGAGCATTGTCCCGTGAATGTTGTACTGGTTTGCATTAGATTGCTTGGCTGACTGAGAGTCCGCATAACAACGTATTTAGTTGTAGTTGAAGCCATAATCTTAAAGTTGGGTCCACCATCCCACATGACTTGAGCACAAAAGAAGCAACACAAGCAAAACTTTGCAGGTTTTTTTTTTGTTTTTTTAATTTTTTATTTTTTTTATTTTTTTTAATTTTTATTTTTTTATTTTTTAATAACGCCACTACTCTGCCTCTCTGCTGAAGACATTGTCAGTGCATTTAGTTTCTTTGGACACAATCCAGCTTAACACGATTCTCACCAAGGAACTGAATTCCCTCCAAATGCTTTTCCTTTCCGAGTATCAAGGCATCCAGCATGATCAGCGTCTGAAAATGCGTAGTATCAAACCAAAAAAAAAAAAAAAAGAATCCTATAGAGATACCAGATTCCTCAATAATTGTACCCTTTGAGGTATTTAACAGATTCTTTAACCTCCCTTGAGGTGCTGTTTTAGTTGGTCTGTAGCTGTATAACGTGCACAAAAGGCAATACTCTTAGCACTAAGTCTGGTCTACTATATGTCAAGTACAAGATTTGACCCATTTTACAACGATAAATACAGATTGGTCTAACGGTTTTTTCCACTTAAATCTACATCCTAGTTTTGGGTTTTTAGCCAATGGGTACCAATATGGAGTGACAATTGTCCCATATTATGCTTTTTCATAATTTCTAAAGCGTACTTGGCCTGATTGATAAAAATACCTTTTGGGGACTGGTGGATCTGAAGTCCTAAAAAGAATTTCATCTCCCCCATTAAGGACATTTCAAATCTACTGTGCATTAACTTTTCAAATCTTTGAATATGTAGAATTTGTCGACCAAAAATTATTGTCATCAACATAAATTATGCAAAGTAGAAATCCACCCCTAATTTTATCTTGAATAAATAAAGTTGGTCAATTGAACCTTTAGTAAAGCCTTTGTGAACATCAGAAAGGTTATATTTCATCTACCAGGCTCTTGAGCTTAGCTTTAATCCATACAAAAGCATCCTGAGAAGTAGCTTTTTCTGGGATGATCTGGATCAACAAACCCTTCCTGCTCTGGCTGATCAACATAGACATCCTCCTTCAGTAGAACCATTAAGAAATCCATTTTCACTTCCATAATAAACTGATAGATTGGAAAAGACGTGTGTGCTGCGTTGGGCAAAACGAAAATCCGAACTGCTTCCAAGTCGAGCAACTGGATCAAATGATTCTTCAAAATCAAAACCCTCTTCCTGAGCAAAAGACCTTAGCAACAAGTCTGCTTTGTTGCGAATTACAGTCTGATCTCTCATCCTTCTTGTTCTTCTAACCACTTTAGCTTATAATATCTTGCCAAAATGTATTTGTCGACTAGTTCCCAAGACTTTCGTCTGTCCCGAGCTCATTAAGTATCATCCTGCATTGCTTTAGATCCATGTAGAAAACAGCCATTGCCTCCTTAAATGTTCTTGGTTCAACAATACTCACGTGAGCTAACATACACATTTCAGGAATCTGTGGCAAGCTGGCGTCTTGTTTGAACAGTCATGGTTGGATTTACCACGAACTGTTCTAAATGATGATCTCTGGTCCATCATAATCATGACTTTTGTGGTTGAAAATGAATGCACATCGATATTATCAATGTTGCGTGAGGAAGACTCACCAATTTCTTGTACCCTTTACCAAAAGATTAAATAGAATTCAGCTTCTTGAAATGAGGCATTTTTGCTTGATCATTGTTTGATGTCCTCAGCTTGACGTGTGGTTGGGATGTAATATTCTTCAAGATATAGGACGAAGAGAAATTCTAACCCTGGATTTGACGAATCTGGCTTTTTGCTGAAGGAACAAACATTTGTCTTGGGTGTACGGGTCAAGTTGTCATAGTCTGACGCCTTTTGTCCTTGAGGAACGAGGCCTGAAGCGACATTTTCAACAGACATCTCTTGTCATTGTGGTGCAAGGTCTGAACTATTGTGATCAGACATCATTTTGAACATTGACGACCGAGGCTTGAACTGATTTGTTCAAACGTCATTTAAACATTGAGAAACGGGGCCTGAAGTGTTATTTTCAGCAGACACCATTTGACATTGACGACCGAGGCTTGAACTGCTGCGATCAAACATCATTTAATGATCATCAGATCAAAATTCCTTGAAGCCCTGTTTTCTAAGGTATCTGTCTTTTCCGCAACCAAACTCTGAGTCCTTCCTTTATATGATTGAACGATGTACCTGTACTTAAGAGAGTACCTGCACCTGACAATCTAAGAGCTTGTTCACATTTCACCATTGGGTTTATGTATCGGCCATTTGAATACCAGTAGGTGTTCACTATCAACCTTTGTTGTGTCTAGAGTGCGAATGTATTTCATTTGGAAACCCATCTAAATCCACATTTTTGAAACTCTCCGACGGTTTACTTCTACATAAGACAATATCTAGGATCATTGTTTTCTTTATGCACAACGAAGTGTTTTTTTATTGAAAACCTATGCCTTTTGTGTATCTGTCTTTCAGGTTTCTTTGCAAACCTTGTTTGCTCTACTTGATTGTTTACTATTATTGACTTATTGATGGAACCTTTAGCACCGTAAGTTGACTTCTTTTAGGAAATTTTATTACCAAGAAATCATGATTGCATTAAAGACACATTTCTGACATGTCCGTGCAAACAAAATGTTTTGGAGTCAGAAAAATTTCTAGTGTTCCCTAGTAGGTTTTGTGTGCTTATTCTTTAGCCTCCACTAGGTAGTGATTATGAACAATGTCATTTGCGCTATACCTATGATGAGCTGAGTTTGCAATCATGTAAATGAGGTTTTGCAATGGCAGATTCTCTCTCTTAGGCAAAATGAAGTGAAGTTGACTGGTTTGGACAATTCGTTGTTCACGATCAACTTGGTAGGCAAACCGTGGATTTTGAAAATTTCCCTAGGTCTTTCAGTACTTAAACGCAGTCTTTGTCCTAACAACGTATTGTTTTGATTGATTTCCAACCGGTTTTCCCAAGATTGAATGGCATTGTCAAACATAGTAATGTCACAACTAATTATCCTTTTAGTTTCCTCCATTAACTGTACTCTATTTTTTAATGCTACGCAGCAATGCCAAACCCCTTTTTCCTGAATCTCAGAGCTAGTACATCAGCATTTTCCAATAGACTTTTTGTCAGATGTGCCATTAAAGAGTCCATGCCTTTCTTCTGTCTAACTCGTGTCCTTTTGATAAGAATCAAAAAGATCTTTGTAAGTCTGTTTCAATTGCTTCTTTTTCCTTTATGTAACTGCTCATATCTCTGCGAGTACAATTTTAGCCACACTATTTTCCAATTCGATGTTATTGTATTCAATTACATCGATGTCATATTAACCTTGCTACATATTACTATTTACTTCAAAAATTGACCTGTTTCCCCTCTTTAAAACTTGATTTGATATTTAAGTCAGAAAAGATTAACACAATGTGCTTCCATTCTTGAAAAATCTTTTTGAAATTGGGCAACAGTATTTTTGAGACATACATTTTCAGACTTGAGTGATTGATCTGAGAGTTTAGGTGTCATGTTATCAGTTAATTTATCAGTAAGGACGTATGACATAGACATGTTCAGCATTCTGGCAACCATATCCTCATTACTAAAATTTCAGGTTGCTCAGGATTCAGCGTCTTGTAGCAGATACATTATCAACAGTCCATTTGTACACAGCCATTGGTCTCTTTATTATTTATGGGTCTGAGATCTGCATGCATTAACAAGTGCATCACTCCTGAACTGCTGCTTGTATCCTGCTCCTGTGATCGTCCCATTGCTTTCAATGAAAACTTAAACTAGCATCCAATGCTTACTCGAATCAACCTTTTCCCTCTACGTCTGCATCAGTCTTTCATTCCCCTGCTGTCATATTCCATCATTATTCAGCGCTCTTTCTCAACTCGACTTTTTAACATAATCCCATGTTTTGATCAGTGATGTCACTGAATATCAAAGAATTATCAGTCCGAGTGTATTGTAGAAATTTGTTGCGTGTCATGTCAACATATTCATCCTCACATCAAAAACCGTGCCTTGATGAACATCTGAAACTGTGTCTAAGTACTTTAAAAGCAGACATAGGATCCAATCCTCATGAATTCTGTATTGTCTCAGCTTCTTCACGTGCAGCTACTGGTAGAATGTTCTCTGCTGCTTCAACTACTGCAATGAGTACGTTTGTAGGCATATATGGACCTTCAAAGATGCACTTCCTTAGATATTCACCATTCGATTTAGTGTCAAGGTATCGTAGAAAACGCGAATGCCACTGAGAATATCTTCCCGGTCCAAGCATAGGTGGACGATCTTTTGAACCAGCTGCCATGATATTGTTGTGCATTTGGGTATCTGTGGAGGATGTGTTAACTGGAGTAGACATGATGAATGAATAGTTATGAATTATGAAGTGTGAATGATTTTGTTGGATCTTAAGTGGATATGATGTGATTGAAGTTGTGGTTGTATGCAATTCACGTTCACGGGATTTTACTCGTCTATGATCAAAACCGATAATGAATTAACGGGATTTTACAAGATCACTAGATAACCGTGAATGATTTGATTCGGAATCAGCGGCGAAAAATTCCAAAAAAAACTGAAAAATGTCAATTTCTCATAGAAAACGATGGTTTTGGGCTTCGAAAAATCCTTAACCAGCTAAAGGTGACTATAGCGTGATCCGTCTCATTTTTCTCTTCGATTTGAGAGGTCACGGGCCTAAAACGGACTTACGGATCAAAAGTTATGGTTGTTTTACTGAAACCCTTTTCGTCACACAAGTTTTTTAGAATTTTTTTTTCGTTCGGTCCAAAAAAATTTTGCTCGTTCGGTTCCAGAAGTTTAAACTCGTTCGGGTCTATGGAAAAAGAACTCGTTCGGTCCTCGAAAATTTTTCTCTCGTTCGGTCCTTGAAATTTTCGCTCGTTCGGTCCTTGAGAATTTTCTCGCTCGTTCGGCTCTATGGAAAAAGAACTCGTTCGGTCCTCGAAATTTTTTCTCTCGTTCGGTCCTTGAAATTTTCGCTCGTTCGGTCCTAGAGAATTTTCTCGCTCGTTCGGTCCTTGAGAATTTTCGCTCGTTCGGTCCTTGAGATTTTTCGCTCGTTCGGTCCTCAAAAATTTTGCTCGTTCGGTCCTCGAGTTTTTGTCACTCGTTCGGTTCTACACGTTTTCACTCGTTCGGTTCTAACGTGTTTCCACTCGTTCGGTAGTAACGTTTTACCACTCGTTCGGTTGTAACGTTTTTTTTTCGTTGGGTGGTAACGTTTTTCCACTCGTTTTGTTCTTCTATTCTTTTCACCCGAGTACCACCAAAAATAACCCAATGAAGCCTAGAGACTATTAGCTCTAACAAGGCGTTTCCAACATCAAAATGAGCCACGAAAAAATATGGTTGCCGAATGATTAAACAACCCAACTGCCGAATCCAATAGGCTTATAACAAAAAAAACCACGATATCCACTCGAGGCTCTGATACCAATTGTAGGTTCCGATTAATACTTCACTTCACTTCATAACACGAATCGAAACAAGAAAGGAGAAAGAGAGATGATTAGTTTAGAGAGAGAGAAGAGAGAGAGATGAGAGAAAAAAGATATATTGAAAAAATGAAAAACTAGATATTTTCTAAAAAGAAAATATCTATATATATGAGATATTTTCTGAAAAGAAAATATCTAAATATATATATACCCCTACACATTTAATGTGACGCGCGGGATATTTAACTAGGACCCGGGCTCGGGTTTTGCTTGGGATTAAACCCGAAACATATACAATATTAGATTAACTATCGAGCCTGATTCCCGATATTATCCTATTACAACGTTAACTAATTAAAGACCGAAGCTCCATCGTAGAGTGACCGAGCTTCCTTGTTCGACTCAATAAATTGAGGCTAACATTATAGCCTACTCGTCTCACCAACTCAAGATTCATAAGAAGAACTATACCACACACGACTTAGAACTTAGAGCGGTAGTGTTTGCCCTGAAGATGTGGAGGCACTATTTGTATGGCACAAAGTGTGTGTTGTTCACTGATCACAAGAGTTTGCAGCATATTCTAGACCAGAAAGAGTTGAACATGAGACAACATCGATGGTTGGAATTGTTAAGTGATTACAACTGTGAGATTCGTTACCACCAGAGAAAGGCAAACATGGTGGCAGATGCCTTGAGCCGGAAGGAAAGGATTAAGCCGCTATGAGTTTGAGCCTTAGTGATGACTATAGGATTGAATCTTCCCAAGCAAATTTTGAATGCTCAAGCTGAGGCGAGGAAGGAAGAGAATTACATAACTGAAGATCTACATGGTATGATTAATAAACTCGAAGCTCGTGCTGACGGAACGTTATGTCTGAACAACAGAAGTTGGATTCTGTGTTTTGGTGACTTGAGAGCGTTGATTATGCACGAGTCGCATAAGTCAAAGTATTCCATCAATCCTAGATTGGATAAGATGTACCAATATCTGAAGAGGTTGTATTGGTGGCCCAACATGAAAGCAGAGATTGCCACTATGTTAGCAAGTGTCTAACATCTGCCAAGGTTAAGGCTGAATATCAGAAACCAACTGGATTATTGGTTCAACCAGAGATTCCACAATGTAAATGGGAGAACATAACAACGAATTTCGTCACTAAGTTGCCAAAGACGACAACCGATCAAGACACGATTTGGGTAATTGTTGATCATCTCACTAAGTCTGCACATTTCTTACCAATGAAGGAAACAGATTCTATAGAGAAACTGATGAGAAAATACTTGAAGGGAGTCATCTCAAGGCATGGAGTGCGAGTTTCAATAATCTCAGATCGAGATAGTAGATTTACGTCTCATTTTTGGCAATCGCTTCAGGAAGCTTTAGGTACTCGATTGGATATGAGTACAGCCTATCACCCGCTGACTGATGGTCAAAGTGAGAGGACCATCCAGACGTTGTAAGACATGTTACGTGCATGTGTGCTTGATTTCGGAAAAGGTTGGGATAGACATTTACCGTGGGTAGAATTTTCTTATAACAACAGTTACAATACAAGTGTTAAGGCTGCACCATTTGAGGCGTTGTATGGTCGTAAGTGTCGATCACCTATCTGTTAGGCTGAAGTTGGGGATAGTCAGCTCACTGGCCCATAAATCATCCATGAGACATCTGAGAAGATTATTCAAATCAAGAGCCGTATCCAAGCTGCCTGTGATTGTCAAAAGAGCTACGCAGATGTAAGACGAAAACCCCTTGAGTTTCAAGTGGGAGACAAGGTCATGCTAAAAGTGTCGCCATAGAAAGGGGTGACACGTTTTGGCAAACGAGGACAGCTTAACCCTCGATATATTAGACCTTTCAAGATCATTGCCAAAAATGGAACCATTGCCTATCGACTTGAACTCCCAAAGCAAATGAGCAGAGTTCATAATACGTTTCAGGTCTCGAACCTGAAGAAATGCCTATTCGACAAAACTCTTGCTATACCATTGGATGAAATCCAAATCGATGACAACTCCACTTCATAGAAGAACCAGTCAAAATCATGGACCGTGAGGTAAAACGTCTTAAGAAAAGCCGTATCCCAATCGTTAAAGTACGTTGGAACTCAAGGAGAGGTCCTGAGTTTACTTGGGAACGTAAATATCAAATGCAGATGAAGTATCCTCATCTCTTCGCCAACTCTACACCCGTGGCAGATGTTACGTCTTAAGCTTTGAGGGCAAAGCTCTTTTAACAGGGAAAGGATGTGACACCCTGTAGATTTCAGGCTAATATTTTAACCATTTCTGTTCAGTATTTTAAATTTTATAAGTTCTGAGTAATTTTTACGTTTATCCGGGAAGTTATCCTGTGATTTTCTAAGAATCGTAACCGGAAGCATTCCGGGTTGCTAATTATCGTAGTCATTCGACAATAGTCACGTTTTTACGTTCCGTGTTGATATTTAAATTTTTAGAATTTTTCGTAGAGTTTCTACGCGTTTTCAGTATTTGCGTGTTCCGTGAATATAACTAGTCATATTGTGTGTGCATGGAAATATCAAGATATTTAAATCACCACCTTGCATGAACTCCCTAAAATTTGTGAGATCAAATTGATCCCCCTTGCCCTCTTGTCCTTGTGTCGGCCACACACCACACACACACATACATACTTCTAAAGTTTGAAAGCTTACAAATGAGGCTAGGTTCATTTCATTTTCATCTCATTTACTCACACGAAAACACACATTTAAAATTTTACTCTCTTTTCCCCTCTTTTTCTTTATAACCGACGAACAAACACCCTTTGTAAACCCTTCCATATTTTGATTTTTATCAAGACCATTTGAAGATATTGTATTCAGGTTTGGTTCATATTGTTATTCGGGTAGTTTTAACACAACGTTTGGGTTGTTGATAAGGTGTCATTTTATACACTATTTCGGGGTCATTTAACCCCTTAAATCATGCAAATATGCCTAGATTATGTGCTTTGTAACAATCCGTGTTTTAGGTCATTATACGACGTCATATATTTCACTATTTAATTTTAGTCTCGTACGCGTTTTCTTTTGATTGTAATCGTTAAGTTAAATCGCGTAAGCTAGAAATCATCATTCAACGTAAACGGGCATCAAACAATTAAATGTTTACGCCAAGAAAGTATTAGATAATTATTTAGAGGATAATTATTAAACTTAGCACAATTTATTTTTATTGGTTATGTAAAGTGTTTACGTTTCGCGATAAAATACGTTTAGGTATTCCCGGAACCATCAAAATTTTTCTACGCTTCAACAAATACCCATTATTATACCCAATACCCAAAGTTTTTATAAAACTTCACCCTTGTTATCACATTGGTCAAATTGTACATAAAATAAAACAACTAAAACATACCATTTACAAGTATTACATCTACACTTAATCTTTACACATTTAAACTTCAAGTATAGCTAGATATTTATACAAGATATCAAAATAACCAACTGGTACCTCCCCCCTTATTTTTGGGGGATGATTCACATCCTAGGGGACATTTAGAACATAATTCACTAACTAAGGTACATGTACATCTAGGGCTCATTAAAACTTCATGGTATGACTAGTGTTTCACCATTTTCTTCCATGATTTACTCCTCTTGTCTAAGACTTTCTACAAGTAGTCTTGACTAAGTCCTAGTGATATATAAAGAGTGGTAACTAGATAGAAGAACCCACACTTCATTTATATATGAAAAACTTCACTTATCTCTCTTGTCTCTCCCTCCTAGCCACGGCTTGAAACAAACACCCTTACCAAATTTATACAATTTTATTTACCAAACATATAGGTGATATTACAATATATATAAGATATACCAAGAAAGTTTGAAGGTTTAGTTAAGCATTTACAAGGGTTGATAAAAAAGGTTTAAGATTAGGGTTTCATTTGAAATTTAGGGTTTATAATCTTGGAAGCTTGGATTGTGAATCTAAACTAGGGTTTAGATCTTATTGTTCTTCATTCTACTTCATATTAAGGTTATCTAGAACTCTTAATCTCTTTACATTTGTGATTTCATATGTATATTATGTTTATATAGTGAATCACCATCTAGGAATATTATTAACTGTAAAATGGATTTTTTACCACTTGATTATGGATGATATACTTTACATATGTTATATGAATGTTAATATCTTGATGGAATAGAGAAAAGTATTGTATAAGTGTTTGTTTATGTTATAAAGAGAATAAAAATTAGTAATCTAAAAATGTATCTTTATTAAAGATATGAACAAATAAGTATGTTAGACTTGTTGACTTGGGTGATTCTTCATATTTTAGACAAATGATGGCACTAAGGACCTTAGATTATGTAATATATGTGTATAAGTTGTTGTAGAGGACTTGTAACAAAGTGACTAAACTAAAAAGTTATAAAAACATGTTTTAAACACATTTTAACAAAATGATCAAAAGTGGTTGTTTTAAATTGGAATATAAAGTATATATTTTATATTTTTAAAAATACTACAGTAGTGTACAAGTGATCGTGAGGCATTGATAGATAGCGACGCGCAAACAGAGATAGTGTATAAGCCCGAGCGAGGAGGCAGGAGCCGGACCAAAAGGTGTCGACTCGGTAGAGCGATGCTCTATGCAGGAGAGTTCTCTATCGCTTATCTGATATAAGGTCTCTACTCATCTCTACACGATGAACATAAAAGAGGACGTTATCTATACTCTCTGAGCATACGCATGACTGAACAATTAACTATAGACATTCTTACAACAATCATTGGACGACAATCCATCAGCTTATCAGTCTGGGTAGGGGAGATTTCGCACGACTGCAGAATACTGTCTACATATGCGTTCTCAGTCATTACTTCATCAGAGACGCTGTAGTGATCCTCTCACAACGTCTGAGAGCAGTATATTGAAGTACAGCAAGAGCTACTCGTGTGTCAGCAGCGGTGAATTTCATGGGGATGTCGCACATACTATATGAGCGTTGCTCATCTCTACCATTCATCAGGGACATAAGAAGGATAGGCACTGATGTATCTCTGTTCACATCTGATACACTGTTGGGCATACATTTTTGAAAATACATTAGTTTAGTAAAACTTTTTGATGAATGAAGTCGTGCTCGGGAGGAGCAGACTCCTGCAGAAGACATCGTTGAGTTAAAACGAATAAGATATAACGTTTTACGAGTTTACCGAAAATAAATTTATAAAAATAAATTTATAAAAGTCACGAACATTAAAACAAATATTTTCACCAGGGGACTAAAATATGAAAATGTAATATCTTGATACATCTCTAATACGAGAAAGCGTGACATAAGAAACTAAGAAACGGACTTAAAAAAAGAAAGTTACGCCGTTTTTACTAAGAGATTATTATAAACGTTTTTTCTTTAAATAAATATGAGCTCACATACAATTAGAGGTGGGGGATGTTAGGGGGGGCCTTTATATAGATTATATGACAGTAGTGGAGGGATGGGGGGGAGGCCGTAGTAGATGGGTAGATGAGGGGGTTGAGGAGAAGTATTGGGTGTGGGGGTCACAAAGGTTGGTGTAGTGTAGGAGGAGGGTATGCGGGGGGGGGGGGGTGTGTGGATTAGTGTGTGACTCACACGAGTCCTGCTTAATAATTGGTTTTCAAATCTGATATGCGGGTGTAGTGGTTAGCATATTGACGATAGTACTGCAGATGATATCTATATGCGGTGACGCCATGGCTTTTATGTGTTGTGCACGGATCGCTTAGTAATAAGCTAAGGATAGACAAGCAATGCTCTTCGTGATTCAGGCGGATTCGCACAGCGGTGAGCTGTTCTATAGTTGGTTGTGGAAAGAGCACGCTGCGGCTTCGTAGTTTGTATAGTTACACAACTGGATCTTCGAACATAGGTGAGGGAGTAATTATACAGGCGGGGGAAAATGCTGGAGGGGGAGGGGGGGGTGCATGAAGTGAAGAAATCATATCACTGTTTTTACAATGTATCGGAGTGGGGGAGTGTGTTGCGAGATAGTGGTATGATAAGAGGATAACAGTGGGGGACGGCGAGGAGGGGGTTGAGTAATTGCAGGGACTCAGGATGAGGGGACAGGATTAGTCGGATGGAGGGGGATGTTATCTAATGGGGTGCATCTCTCAAAGTGATGATGGGGGAGCTGTTATGGGAGCAGAGGCACTCGCTCGTTTTAACAAAGTGGGCTCGCTTAGTGTTACTCTCTCTTTTATTGGCACCAATTTACATCTGAGTACCACATTACTTAGTATACTCTGTTAACCAGTAGCTGCTGGGCGAACAAAGTCCTCATAATATACAGTTAGCGTGGTGTCTCGGATATGGGAGAGGAGAGTTTTCACCGGGTCGCCGGGTTTGTTGTAGAGGAGATCATGCTCACTGTCGTGTGTAGGTGATCGAGGGAGACAACGGATCGGCGTGAGAAACGGTAGCCATGGAGCAGATTTGGGGACGATTGCGGTTAGAACATCATCACGGGAAATGTTGGCAATTTAATATTGCAATTTATACATGTCGAGATTTAGTGTCATGAGCTTATGGAAATGTAATTACATTTTATGATGTTTGCATCTATTGCATTATCATGGGGAAATCTTGCGGTCTTACATTATACATTTTACAAACCTATGAATTCACCAACATTAATGTTGACGTTTTAAAGCAATGTTTTCTTAGGAGATCAATGAGGTACAAGACAAGAGATACATTGGTGGTCGTTATTTTGGAAGTCATATGCATAAAAGATTTGGTTGCATTACATTTTGGGGAAACATTTGTTATGGACTAGAATCTTTGTATTTTGAACATCGAACAAGTGAAGCTTTGGGATTTTGTAACGACAATATGTTAAATCCAATGTATCGGTTTTAAACGACTTTTAAATAGTCGTTCTTATATATATCTTGTGCTATTGATCTATGAAGTACCACCCCCAGACTAAATTCCGCGTTGCTACCGTAAGTTTGGGGGTGTTAACAGATGTGTATCAAGAGCCACATTATAGAGAACCAGGTCAAATGTTTTTGCTGGACTATAACCGTTTTCAAACATTGCATTCATATAAAGGGATTTTCACGGGACATACATACATTAGTGTTGCATTAGTTGGTTAGACTAGATGCATTCATGATTGATATACATGTTATAAAATACTATGTATATTACAATTAGAGTCTTATATTAATACTTATATAAGCTACTTTTAATTTTTTAGATTTTGTCATGTCGGATTCAGAGGATTCCACGGTTACTTACACGGAGGTATCTAGTCTGTTCGAGGATCTGTCAGACATAGGATCTCCGGGAGTCTATGGACTGCCCATGATGCTAGAGGACCCTTATGTGAAGGCCGCTCTTCAGGCCCCACCATCTCCTGATTATGTGCCCGGTCCTGAGTACCCACCTTCACCTGTCTATGTACCATATGTACCAGAGCCGGTATACCCATAGTTTATGTCACCAGAGGATGATGTGCTTCCAGCTGAGGAGCAGCCACTGCCTGTTGCTGTCTCACCTACTGCTGATTTACCAAGTTATATTACTGAGTCCAATCTCGAAGAGGATCCAGAGGAGGATGATGAGGATCATGAGGAGGATCTAGCTGATTATCCCGATGACAGAGATGATAATGAGGAGGAGTCCTCCGGAGACAATGCTGATGATGACGAGGAGGACAAGGACAAGGATGAGGAGGAGGATGAGCACCTAGCTCCGGACGACTCCATCCCACCACCCACATGTCGTACCACTGTTAGGATGTCTACCCGGGATCAAACACCTATTCCATTCTCGCCTGCGGCAGAGGTTGATAGATTTCTTACCATATCTACTCCGCCACCATCACCACTTACATCATACTCATCACCACTACCACATATACCATCCCCACCTCTACCAGTTTCATCACCATTACCTGTATCACCTCCACCACTACCTGCTAGTCCTACTTATCCTTTGGGGTATAGAGCTGCTATGATCCTGTTAAGAGCCGAGTCACCATCTACTTCCCATCCACTACCACTACCATCACCTATTGTACTTCCACATACCAGGGCATCAGTGGCCATGATCTGCACCATCCACCTATATCTTAGCATCTCGACCAGAGACACCACCATCAGGGACACCACAACTTTTACATATACCATTACCTACTCCATCACCACCTTTGCTTCTTTCCTTTACTGTCTGTAGAGCAGGTGTTTTCGAGTTTATGTTACCGCCTCAGAAGAGGTTGTGTATTGCTCTAGGACTGAGATTTAAGGTCGATGAGAGTTCATCTACTCCCACTGCTAGACCTACTGGAGGCTTTAGAGCAGACTATGGATTTGTTAGCACTTTGGATGATGAGATTAGGCGAGACCCTAAGAGAGAGGTAGGTTATGGGATTATAGATACTTGGGATAAGATGGTTGAGGACATGCAGGGGACACCAGCAGTGATTGATGTAGAAGGACTGAGTGAGCAGATGACAGATTTTGTCATGACTGTTAGGAAGGACACTAACGAGATTTATGAGAGACTTGATGATGCACAGGATGATAGGTCATTGATGAGCGATAAGCTTAACATGCTGCATAGAGATAGACGCGCCCATGCTCGCACTGCGAGGCTTATGGAGAGTGATGCCAAAATTTCTCATAAGGCTTGGGTACAGTCGATGGATGCTAGTGATACCGCCCGTTCTGAGGTAAGAGTGACTACGCGCGAACTCACCCCTTAAAACCTATCTATATATGACATAAATACACCAAGGGACGAAATCACGCGAGATCAAGACAAAGGGAAAATATACCGGAAAGCCAGTTATTCGGGAGTGTTTTGCCGGTATCGTTTAAGTCCCCCCAAACGAGGCTTTAAAATGGGGAAAATCGCAAAAACGATGATGATTTGTGTTTTGGATGTCCCAAACACGGGGGGGACTTCGTTGGAATATGAATTTGGGGTACTAAAATACTTATTAGGAAATTGAACCACTAAAGATAAATCAGGGGTGTATATTATGCTAGAAAAAACAAAGCTTGAAAGATACTTATGGGGGGCAAAAAAACACTAAAAAAAACTTTTTTACCCCACTAAGGGGCACAAAAAATTTAGCCTTCTAGAATTTAGCTTCAGGGGGGACAGAAAAATAAAAGCTTAATCTAAATTCTAATTAAAGCAAAAATTAAAGCAATTGCAAAATTAAGCTACAAATTTAAACAGAAGAAACACAAACAGTACTATACAACTGTTTTTTTTTACTATACAGTATTAAAAAAACTTACCAGTCACTACTTAAAGGGTTAGTTCTTGCTAGGGCTAAGGTTAGTTTACTGTTAAAAAGCTTAACAAAAAAACTCAATTAAAAAGGGCAATAAGGCAAAGAAAAGCTAAAACAGGAGGTTTTAAAAATACTACCCATGATAAGCACTTTAAGGGGCTTTTAGACTTATATAAGCAACCCTGAATGGGGGGGGGACTTTTTAATGGAATTTAAATAAGCTTAGAAAGACTGTAAAACTGATTTTATACTTTAAAAATTCAATTTTTAAAAAGGACTAATAAGTTCTATTGGGAACAATTAAAAAAACTTTATAAATACGGGCTTTTAATCTACTCTAAAAAAGCTAAAGAAATCTTAAAAACATAGCTGAATAATTTAATAGATGTTGAGGCTAAATTGAAACTGCCCGTTGTAACTTAACAGTACTAAAACTAAACGTATACTAACTTGGAGGTGAGTATGGTTTTAGTTGTTAAGTTAGTAACTAGTACTGCTATCTTTGATAAATTGTCAAGGATAAATTGAAAAAAACTAGCAAGTACTAAATTGGGAGGTAAAGTACTGGTAGCTTTAAGTTAAGTTTGCTGTTCCAAAAGTCAACCAAGCAGTTTTACTAACTTTTGAGGTTAGTTACTGGGCTAGTTTGAATATTACCCCTTAAAATCATCATTTTTTCTTTCAAATTAAGTAAATAAAAAGATTATCAATTAAAACAAAGTTTTTTAAAAAAACAACTTATAATCAATTTTTCAAATCAGAAATAAGCACTTAAAATAAGCAATGAAATTAGGTCTAGCAGTGTTAAAATTATAAAATACTAGGCAAGTTTTAACAACAAAAAATAAAAACTAAAAACACAAAATTCTGCAAAATAGGGACAAGTAAAGTAAAGGAATAAAATGAGGAAGGCATACTAAACCCCACACCTTGCTCAAAAAAAAAAAAAACAGGGTCCCAAAAAAACATTGGAATCTACAAATAGCTCTTTGGCTGGTTTTTAAAAACCAAGCTTTGTGAGGAAAGTTTTCCATATAAAAAAGGGGCCCAATCCAAAAAATTGGGCTTTATCATCCCCATAAACATTAAAGCTGGAGGGTTGTATTTGAGGGAGTGATTTGGGTGTGGGGGGGGATATTTCTCTAATAATAACTTTAATTATCCCTCTTTTTTTAAGTTTCACTTAGTTAATAATTAAAAACAGTTTGTAACCAATAGCTGTATTGGAGTAGCTTTTTGAACACAAAACAAACTTCAAATTTAAGAAAAACTTAAAAAAAACACTTTGGGGATAAATATAAACGTGATTTTTAAAAATCTCCCCCAAACTTGCATTAATAAAAAACTTGAAATTAAGGTGATACAATGGGCTGAAAGTAAAAAAAAAAACTGTAAATAACTTGAATAAATAAAAGCTTAAGTTAAAAATAATAACTAAAAAAATAGGTTTTCTTACCATTTGATTTGATTTAATTTATATCCTTTTTTTCTATGTTCAAAGGCTTACAAGAAGCTCTATATATAGCCGAAGTATTGGACTTGCATCTTGTGCTTCTTTGGAGAGATAAAACCAAGTGTGCTAGTTGCGTGAGGTAAATCTAGAGCAAATCCCAGCCTTTGATTTCTTTTGAGCTTCTTTGGAGACAATCTCAGCCATCGAAATGCTTTGGGAATGGAGAGGGATTGCCAACTTGGCATTTATACAACTGGGATGGGTTAGTAGGGTGGATGATAGAGTGTTGCAGGGTAGAGGTATGGGAGCAAAACAGGGTGCTGGCTGGTTTTGGTATTGGCGGGAGAAAGGTTATACAAGTTGGGCTGTGACAGAGAGAGGTTGAAGATGATTAAGGGAATGTTTGGATTTTGTACAAGAAAAGCCCCTCCACATCTTTCTTCTTTTCATTCCCTTTTCCCCTTTCTATCTTTTATAAATGAGGTTTCCCAAATTTGCATAATCAGCCCTTGTGGTTTATATAATAATATAACTTAGGGGTTTGGCATTTTTGACCCCTCAAGTTATATTTTTCTTTGCTTTTTCTTCTCGGAGTTGACTTGACTTTGATTGGGCTTCGCCTTCACACACTTTTCCATCCCGTGTCCAGTTTTGTCGCTACTTGCTTGGTTTTTCGTCTTTTTGTGAGATATCCGTTCCTGCACAATACAAATGCAAACATACAAATACAATGCATTTTTGGTATGTTTTTATTCTTTTAAGTTCGTTTTAAATGGAAAATGGTATGTGTAATTAAGCATATACCAAAGAGCACCGCAGACTACCGTATTAGCACAACAGACCGAGATCGGGGAGTTGCTGGCAGCAGACCGTAGGAGACAAACACAGCTTACAGAGGCACTGACACTGATGAGGACACTGCAGACATAGGTGACAGCACTCCAGAGTCAGCAGGGACCCGCTAGCGGTCCAGCACGTCTTGAGATACCGGAGGAGGCCGGTAGTAGTCTGTAGATATGATTATGTTGTAACTATGTTGTATAGCCTACTAAGTATTACGGGGTAACTCCCGGCTAGTAAGGCTTTAGGTTTTATTGTCATTTTGTAACCTAATGGTAGTGATCATTTTGTAACCAAACCAGGTCATGTATGTTTAAGGATTATATATGGAAGGGATGTATTATGTCATGTCTATAATCGAATTTATTATGAATGAATGTCGATTTAGCTACACCATTGTTAATTTCAATTCAGTTGTATATTTTGTTGTGCGATGTGATCTCACTTTATTTATTGTGTATATGTCATGTCATGGTTATGATTTGTATGAAATCTAATGGGTATTATATTTTCTTGAGATTTAAAGAGAATGGCACCAAAAAGAACCACCAGATCAACACCAGCCACAACAACCACCCCCACTACTTATGTGACTGATGAGCAACTTAAGAGACTGATCGACCAAGGCGTTGTTGATGCATTGGCAGCACGTGACGCTGAAAAAAGCCGAAATGGCAAAGACAATCATGATTCAGGCACGGGTGTAAGGAGGCAAGCTCCTCCTACTCGTGAGTGCACTTACCCAGACTTCATGAAATGCAAACCCCTATACTTTAAGGGTACTGAAGGAGTCGTCGAGTTGACTCAGTGGTTTGAAAGAATGGAAACTGTGTTCCGCATAAGCAACTGCTCTGTGGAAAATCAAATCAAGTTTTCCACTTGTACTCTTCTTGGAAGTGCTCTAACGTGGTGGAACTCCCACGTTAAGACTGTTGGTCACGATGTTGCTTATGCAATGACTTGGACAAACCTGAAAAAGAAGATGACCGACAAGTACTGCCCAAGGGGCGAGGTTAAGAAACTTGAGGGTGAGATGTGGAATTTAAAGGTTAAAGGTACCGACGTGGTAGGCTATAACCAACGATTTCAGGAACTGGCATTGATGTGTGCTAGGATGTTTCCTGAAGAGTCGGACAAGATTGAGAAATATGTCGGTGGTTTGCCCGACATGATTCACGGAAGTGTAATGGCATCTAAGCCAAAAACCATGCAGGATGCAATTGAATTTGCAACTGAGCTGATGGACAAGAAGATCTACACTTTTGCTGAACAACAGAGTGAAAACAAAAGAAAGCAAGATGATAACCAACAACAACAGAACAAGAGGCAGAACACTGGCAGGGTTTATGCTGTAGGGTCTGGTGAGAAGAAACCTTACAGAGGATCTAAACCTCTGTGCTCAAAATGCAACTATCACCATGATGGTCAGTGTGCTCCAAAATGCCACAAGTGCAACAGAGTTGGCCATCTGGCCCGTGACTGTAAGAGTACTACAAATGCCAACACTGCTAACAACCAAAGAGGCACTAGTGCAGGTTAGAAACCTACTTGCTATGAATGTAGAGCCTAGGGACATTTCAAGAGGGTGTGTCCAAAGCTAAAAAACAACAGCCATGGTAACCAAGGTGGAAATGGCAATGCCCCAGCGAAAGTGTATGCGGTAGGCCGTGCAGGGACAAACCCAGACTCAAACGTCGTTATGGGTACGTTCCTTCTAAACAACCGCTATGCTTCTATCTTATTTGATACGGGTGCTGATAAAAGCTTTGTGTCTACCTCATTTAGCACCTAAATGGATATCACACCATCTACCTTAGATCATTATTATGATGTTGAACTAGCTGACGGGAGAATAATTGAGTTAAACGCTATCATTCAGGGTTGTACATTAAATTTCTTAAATCACCCATTCAACATAGACTTAATTCCCATAGAACTTGTAGTTTTGAAGTAATAATTGGTATGGATTCGTTGGCAAAGTACCAAGCTGTCATTGTTTATGCCAAGAAAATCGTTTGTATTCCCTAGGGAAATGAAACCTTAATTGTTCATGGTGACAGAAGCGACCTGGGAAACGAGACTCGTTTGAACATCATCTCGTGCACTAAAACGCAGAAGTATATGCTAAAAGGATGTCACGTCTTTTTGGTACATGTTACAACAAAGGAGACTGAAGACAAGTCGAAGAAGAAGCGACTTAAGGACGTACCGATCGTTTGAAATTTTCCTAAAGTATTTCCTGAAGACTTGTCGGGTCTCCCTCCAACTTGACAAGTGGAATTCCAAATCGATTTGATACCTGGTGCTGCACCTGTAGCACAAGCACCTTATCGATTGGCCCCATCTGAAATGAAGGAATTGTCAGACCAACTCCAAGAACTTTATGACAAGGGCTTTATAAGACCTAGTTCCTCACCTTGGGGAGCTCCGGTCTTGTTTGTCAAGAAGAAAGGTGGATCATTTCGAATGTGCATTGACTACCGAGAGCTGAACAAGCTAACAGTGAAGAATCGTTATCCACTCCCAAGGATCGACGATTTATTTAATCAACTACAAGGATCCAGTGTTTATTCTAAGATAGACTTGCGATCAGGTTATCACCAGCTTCGAGTACGTGAAGAAGATATTTTGAAGACGGCATTCAGAACTCAATATGGTCATTACGAGTTCCAAGTTATGCCATTTGGTTTGACAAACACACCGACGGTATTTATAGATCTCATGAATCGGGTGTGCAATCCATATTTGGATAAGTTTGTGATTGTCTTTATTGACGATATCCTCATCTATTCAAGGAACGAGAAGGAACATGAAGAACATCTTAAGGCAATCTGGAATTGCTTATGAAAGAGGAGTTGTACGCTAAATTCTCTAAATGCGAATTTTGGATTCCCAATGTACAATTTCTCGGCCACGTGATTGATAGTCAAGACATTTACGTGGATCCCGCCAAGATCGAATCCATAAAAGATTGGGCATATCCTAAAACACCAACGGAGATTCGGCAATTTTTAAGTCTTGCCAGGTATTACTAAAGATTCATTGAAGGATTTTCAAAAATCGCCAAGCCAATGACCAAGCTTACTCAGAAAGGAGTTAAGTTTGATTGAGGTGTCAAGACAGAAGCAGCATTTCAACTGATTAAGCAGAAGTTGTGTAGTGCACCAATTATGGCTTTACCTGAAGGAAGCGAAGATTTTATCGTATACTGTGATGCTTCGATCAAAGGTTTGGGCACTGTGTTGATGCAAAGAGAGAAGGTGATTGCTTATGCATCGCACCAATTGAAGATTCATGAGAAGAACTATACGACTCATGATTTGGAACTTAAAGCAGTAGTGTTTGCCTTAAAAATCTGAAGACACTATTTGTATGGAACCAAGTGCACGGTGTTCATAGATCACAAGAGTTTACAACACATTCTTGATCAAGAGGAGCTAATGACAAGGATCAAAAACACCTTTTCGGGAGGTCTTGGTTGATCAAAATAAACTAGATAAATCATTGTGTAGTTTTAGTGAGAGAAAGTAGAGAGAGGGGATGAACACAAAAAGATGAAAGATTAGATTAAGGAAAAAAGAAAAATGAACATCCACCCCCTCATGGAGAGCCATGAGGGGTATTTATACAAGAAGAAAAAGCTAACTATTCCTAGTTAACATAAAAGACCCCTGCGTAACACGCAGTGTCCAAAACTAATCCAATTCACGTGTAAGACGCCAGCTTCACTAAAAGTGAGGCTAACAATCTCCCTCCAAGATGGCGTCACACGTGAATTGGTTACAATGTTCCCTACAAGCAAAAATAAAGAAAAATGATAAGAATGAAGTCCAGTATTCCTTGAGAATATCTTTGACGATCTACTTGAATACTCCAGCTTTATTTCTTCAGCTTGTAGACGAACGAAATGCTGAGGATGACATAGAAGTTTTCTCTACCGAACCCGGTTTTGATTGGATTTTTGCACATAACTTCCTGACATGACTTCAAAAACTTTCTTCATACGCTTCTGGTCATCACGAAGTTTCTGAATTAGCTGCATGTCTTGAGAATGCTTCATATTCTTGCACTTCTGGTCATGTCGAAGTATATCAGAATCTGCATCTCATTTGTCATCCTTGAAGTTCTCTTATCCGAATACTTCGGCTTTGATATGAATTATGCTCCGAACTTCTTCAGCTCCCTCCCAAACAGACACCCCTTAGACTGATAAGAATTAATACACCGTTCTTAAGGGAGGGATGATATCATCAACATCGACTCACTTAGGAAGCATCCCAGTCTTGATTGAATTCAGCCCAAAGTACACATTTTATCCCTTTACCGAAGTCGAAACCGTGACACCAAAGTAACAAGTTGAAGCACTAATCATCTCTGCGGACTAACCTCCGGCATATTTTATAAAGCCCGATCAAGTGAACTTGTTGTGCGTCCTTGATGTGTACATTTCTCCCTCCAGGAAAGTGCAGATATGAATTGCTACACCAAAGACAATTAAGTCCCGAGTGTACGCAATTTCTCCCTCTATGTAGTCGAAACGGTAACATCAAAACGGTAGCATAAAAAATCAACTATGTACCGGATGTACACATTTCTCCCTCCAGGATGATGACTAACTGAGGAATCATCCTACACATGTGTACATCTTATGCCAACTGGAACTGCTTACTTAGCTTCATAGCCCGTGATTGCATAAGCAATGCTCTGTGAGAAGATGTCGGTACTCTCTTTACAATTCTCTCTTGATCAACCCAAACTAAATCCCCTTATCTATTCTGTAGGCTAATACTGATGACCACTGATGGAGACAACCCGATGAAACGAACCCGAGAATGAAGCAAAATCCCCGACTTGTGACTTAATCTTGTACTATCCGCGTGATGAAGAACGGTGCAGAGGCAAATCTCTAAGTACCATATACTCACCCAAAAGTATATAAAAAATACAACACCTCTTGAAAAACTCCTCAACTACGTGAGACACTGAGTACTACAATGTAACTCCTTAAAGTGATAGCTATAACCCGTGAGTACTACAATGTAACTCCTTACATCGAGTATAACTAGATACATCAAGTCTTCATCACCAACCGTATATGCCCGAACAAGTCATCTTCGTTGACGAAAAACAAAGACGAAATAAGTACACTCCTCGTGAAATACTACTTCTATCCCAAATAAATACCATCAGACAATAACTCCGTAGTCATTAAAAATCAATAATAGCCATGATGAATGAAGGTGAATTTTGATAAGGATCATTTTTAGTGTAATGTATTGTGTTTGTTGTATTGTTGTTCGTGTGTAATGTCGTTAAACTATGACAAATGCTGTTTAAAAATTGTCGTTAACGGATGAACATTGCCTAGTTAACTTGTCATGAATGCATTATAGTACTCGGCTAGCATTTCAATAAACAAACTAACTTAGGAAATAATTATTATTAGCGACCCCGGTTTGATCAACTGTGTAGCCCACATCAAATAAGTATACCCGGTCCAGTCCATGTCATTAAGTCTCGGCCCAGGTCACATACCTCAGCCCACCACCAATGAATACTCAGCCCACTTCAATTAGAGAAAGCCTGGATCAACTAAGTGATATATATTAGATACCCTAATTTTCTCACAGTTAACCCTAATCTCACTCATACTTCACACGCAGCCAAAACATTTCTCTCCCAAGAGATATAGATCTAACTTCCACATTCTATCTCCTTATTCCAAAATCAATTTCAATACAAACACCCCTTCCATGATATCATCTACTCAGCCCAAAGTACACGAAATACCAAACACCTTTTCATTCTATCAATTTGAACCATACAAGGACGAGAAGACGTGGCTTCAAGATCATTTAGGTGGTCTCGGGTAGGTGTTTGATTTACGTTTAGTGTTTTGAGTCAATCGAAGCAAAGAATGACAGTAACATAATTGTTATATGTCATCTTTAAATTCGAATATTGAAAGTGTTAGACCTTCACAGATCTGTGATGATACCAATTTTCATGTGATTGGACCTTTTAAGGTTCTTGAATTAAATGCAACAAACGAAAATTGAATCTGAGATCTTTAATTTTTTCAGTTTTGTTCGAGTCTTGTTGGGATAGAGGAGATGTGGTTGTGATGTGACGATGGGTTAGGATGTTGGATTTGGATTTGTTATGATGTGGCTGTGTTGGTTGGTTCGGTTGACCCTAGACTCGGTAATGACCGGTTCAAATGACTCAGTGAGTCGACCCGGTCAACTCGGTAAATACCGAGTTGACACGGTTGGGTTTAGTTCGAGTCTCAAATGTCATCACTCGTTCGGTTGATGTTGTAATTCACTCGTTTGACTCTTATAAGAAGCAACTAGTTCGGTTGTTTAGACCTTCACTCGTTCGGTTCATATTGGTAACCAACTAGTTCGGTTCATTAAGAGCTCACTCGTTCGATTCATGAAGCAAAAAAAAACTCGTTCGGTTCATGTTGAAATGAACTCGTTCGGTTTCATCTTAATAAGAACTAGATCTACTGACTAGTTCGGCTCACTCCAAAAAATGACTCGTTCGATGTACTAAGTCCTTCTTGAAAAATAGCAAAAACAAGATCTGGTGATGTCTTTATCATCAAAACGCAACCAGGAAAAATCAGACCCAGATTTTGTTGCGTGACATTTAAGCACAAAGAAAATGAAAAGAAAACCAAAAAGGTGAAATAAGCTTATAAAAGATTTGAAATGAACTGTAAACAAATAATCACCATACAGTTATCTTGTGACATTTTTGGAGAACAAAGGACCAAAAAAAATTCATAAAAAGTGTAAAAAGAAATGATGAATAGTGAACCGGAACATGAACAACAAACACACGATACAAAACACCCCTGGTTAGCTTTGATACCAATTGACAAGGATCAAAAACACCTTTTCGGGAGGTCTTGGTTGATCAAAATAAACTAGATAAATCATTGTGTAGTTTTAGTGAGAGAAAGTAGAGAGAGGGGATGAACACCAAAAGATGGAATATTAGATTGAAAGGAAAATGGAAAAAGAACAAATGAACATCCACCCCCTCATGGAGAGCCATAAGGGGAATTTATACTAAAAGAAAAAGCTAACTATTCCTAGTTAACGTAAAAGACCCCTGCGTGACACGCAGTGTCCAAAACTAGTCCAATTCACGTGTAAGATGCCAGCTTCACTAAAAGTGAGGCTAACAGCTAAATATGAGACAACGTCGTTGGTTAGAGTTGCTCAGCGATTGCGACTGTGAAATACGTTACCATCCGAGGAAAGAAAATATAGTGGCCGATGCCTTAAGCCGTAAAGAATGGAATAAGCCATTACGGGTTTGCGCCTTAGTCATGACTATTGGTTTGAATCTCCCGAAATAAATTCTAGAAGCTCAAATAGAGGCACAGAAACCAGAGAACATCAAGAATGAAGACGTAGGAGGTATGATCAGGAAGGATATACCAAAGGAGAAGTCGGAACCCCGCACGGATAGAACTCTATGCTTAAATGGAAGGAGTTGCTTACCATGTTATGGCGATTTGAGGACTGTAATCATGCACGAGCCCCACAAGTCAAAATACTCTATCCATCCAGGTTCTGACAAGATGTATCAGGACATGAAAAAGCTATATCGGTGGCCTAATATGAAGTCCGACATTGCCACCTATGTTAGCAAATGTTTGACATGTGCTAAGGTCAAGGCTGAACACCAAATACCATCGGGTTTGTTGGTGCAGCCCGAGGTACCTCAATGGAAGTGGGATAATATCACTATGGATTTTATCACGAAGCTTCCTAATTCGTCATAAGGTTATGACACCATTTGGGTGATTATTGACCGACTTACTAAATCCGCAATCTTCGTACCAATGAGGGAAACTAATCCCATGGAAAAATTGGCAAGAATATACCTGAAAGAGGTAGTCACGAGGTATGAAATACCTATCTCAATCATTCGTGATCGCGACCCTAGGTTTGCGTCAAATTTCTATAGGTCACTTTAGAAGGCATTGGGTACAAATTTGGATATGAGTACTGTATACCATCTATAAACTGACGGACAGAGCGAGAGGACTATTAAAACTCTCGAGGATATGCTGCGTGCTTGTGTAATCGACTTTGGAAAGGGTTAGGTTAACCATTTGCCATTAGTTGAGTTTTCATATAATAATAGTTATCACGCTAGTATCAAGGCTGCATCATTTAAAGCACTTTATGGTCGAAAGTGTCGTTCACCTGTTTGTTGGGCCGAGGTTGGAGAAGTTCAACTTACTGGTCCAGAAATAGTTCAAGAGACGACCGAGAAAATCATTCAGATCAAGCAAAGAATTTAAACCGTTCGTGATCGACAAAAGAGTTACGCTGATTTAAAGCGTAAGCCGATGGAATTTCAAGTTAAAGATAGAGTTATGCTCAAGGTTTCACCTTGGAAAGGAGTAGTAAGTTTTGGCAAACGAGGGAAGCTAAAACACAAATATGTTAGACTTTCAATGTGTTGGAAAAGGTTGGAGCCGTTGCTTACAAGCTTAAACTTCCGTAAGAGCTGAGCAGGGTTCACAATATGTTTCATGTATCCAACTTGAAGAAGTGCTATGCCGATGAACCATTAGCCGTTCCGTTGGATAGACTCCACATTGATGACAAGCTTCATTTTGTCAAGGAACCAGTTGAAATCATGGATCGTGAAGTTAAACGATTGAAACAAAGTCGTATCCTAATTGTCAAGGTTTGATGGAACTCTAGGAGAGGTCCTGAGTTCACATGGGAATGTGAAGATCAATTCCGGAAGAAGAATCTGCACCTCTTCACAAAGACCGCACCATCGTCAAGTGCCGCGTCTTAAGCCTTGAGGACAAGGCTCATTTAATGGGGGGAATACTATAACAATCAGTGTTTTAGGTCATTGTACGACGTCATATATTTCACTATTTATTTTTAGTCTCGTACGCGTTTACTTTTAATTATAAGCGTTAAGTTAAATCGCGTAAGCTAGAAATCATCATTCATCTTAAACGTGCATCAAACAATTAAATGTTTACGTCAAGCAAGTGTTAGATAATTATTTAGAGGATAATTATTAAACTTTGCACATTTTATTTTTATTGGTTACGTAAAGTGTTTACTTTTCGCGATAAAATATGTTTAGGCATTCTCGGAACCATCAAAACTTTTCTACGCTTCAACAAACAACCATTATTATACCCAATACCCAAAGTTTTTATATAACTTCACCCTTGTTATCACATTGGTCAAATTGTACATAAAATAAAACAACTAGAACATACCATTTACAAGTATTACATCTACACTTAATCTTTATACATTTAAACTTCAAGTATAGCTAGATATTTATACAAGATATCAAAATCACCAACTAGCACCTCCCCCCTTATTTCTGTGGGATGATTCACATCCTAGGGGACATTTAGGACACAATTCACTAACTAAGGTACATGTACATCTAGGGCTCATTAAAACTTCATGGTATGACTAGTGTTTCACCATTTTCTTCCATGATTTACTCCTCTTGTCTAAGACTTTCTACAAGTGGTCTTGACTAATTCCTAGTGATATATAAAGAGTGGTAACTAGATAAAAGAACACACACTTCATTTGCATAAGAAAAACTTCACTCTTCTCTCTTGTCTCTCCTTCCTAGCCATGGCTTGAAACAAACACCCTTACCAAATCTATACAATTTTATTTACCACACATACAAGTGATCTTACAACATATCTAAGATGTACCAAGAAGGTTTAAAGGTTTAGTTAAGCATTTACAAGGGTTGATCAAGAAAGGTTTAAGATTAGGGTTTCATTTGGAATTTAGGGTTTATAATCTTGGAAGCTTGGGTTGTGAATCTAAGCTAGGGTTTAGATCTTATTGTTCTTCATCCTACTTCATATTAAGGTTATCTAGAACTCTTAATCTCTTTACATTTGTGATTTCATATGTATATTATGTTTATATAGTGAATCACCATCTAGGAATATTATTAACTTGTAAAATGGATTTTTATACTTGATTATGGTTTGATATACTTTTACATATGTTATATGGATGTTAATATCATGATGGAATGGAAGTATAAGTATTGTACAAGTGTTGATTTATGTATAAAGAGTATATATAAATTAGTTATCTAAAAAGTATACTTATTAAATATTATGAACAAATAAGTATGTAAACTTGTTGCTCTTGTGATTCTTGGACATATTATTGGACAAATGATGGACTAAGGGCCTTAAGTATATAATAAATGTGGTATAAGTTGTTGTAGAGGACTTGTAACAAAGTGACTAAACTAAAAGTTATAAAAACAAGTTTTAAACACATTTTAACAAAATGATCAAAATTTTCTGTTTTAAATTCGAATATAGAGTATATATTTTATATTTTTATAAAATACTACATGTTACAAGGATCATAGGCATGTAGAGAACTCGAAAAACTGATTTATAACGAGGGAGATACGGCATTTGCAAGTTATACGATAATAAACGCTTTTATAAAAGAAATTTTATAAAAACTTATTACAATTCACCTCTGATATAAATGATTGGATATTTTTATCAGAAAGTACAAATATTTAGGATTCCAAAACATTAAGAATCATAATTTTTTGATCAATAACGAAGGAGTTATGGATTTTTTCATGTTTACGAAAATTAAGTGTATAAAAATAACTTTATAAACTATGATTAGTAAAAATCACTAATCTTCTCAGATAATAAATTAGTTAAATAAAACTTTTAATTACGAAGACGTGCTCGAAAGAATCTCTAAAATCAGAGTTAAAACTAATAAGATATGACGTTTACGAGTTTATGATATTTAAATTTATAAAAGTGCATGAACAGTAAAAAGTATTGTTCACTAGAGGACTTAAAATATGAAAATATAATATTTTGATACATCGTCTTAATACGAAAGCGTGGACATAAGAAACGTAAGAAACAGACTTAAAATGAGAAAGTTACGCCGTTTTTACTAAAGAGATATTTATAAACGTTTTTCTTTATAAATATGATTTCAGAAATACAATTAGATGGTGATGTAGCTATATAGATTTATATACGGTATTAGTTATTTAAATTACTTAGTACTCATACGACCTATAATTAATTAGGTTGCATTCGGGCGTATTCGTGAAGCATTTTCTGTTAGTGATTTACATTATCGATTCACTCACTCAAGGTGAGTTCATAGCCCCACGTTTTACATTTATAATAATTTACAAGTTTGGGGTGAGAAACATATATATGTTTTACAATTGGACGCAAGTGGACATTTTACATTACGATTACGTGTTTGCCTAAGTAGCGATAACCCGCTGAGCCCATTATCATGAACTGTCAATTACTTGTTGTGAGCGCGAATGTTATAAATAGATCTATTTGGGATTGACATCCCCGTTCGAGTGAGTCATGCTCACTGTGCCGGTATGCCGGACAACGAACGTATACCATGTCGGATTTGGGATGTTACGGGTTAGAACATCATCACGGGTAATGTTGGAAATTTAATATTGCAGTTCATACATTTCGAGCTTTAGTGTCATGAGCTTAGGGAACCGTAATTACCTTTTATGATGTTTGCATCTGTTACGTTATCATGGGGAAATCTTGCGGTCCTACATTATACATTTTACAAACCTATGAATTCACCAACATTATTGTTGACGTTTTAAAGCAATATTTTCTCGGGAGATCAATGAGGTACAACACAAGGGATACATTGGTGGTCGTTATTTTGGAAGTCATATGCATAAAAGATTTGGTTGCATTACATTTTGGGGAAACATTTGTTATGGACCAGAATCTTTGTATTTTGAACATCGAACAAGTGAAGCTTTGGGCTTTTGTAACAACAATTTGTTAAATCCAATGTATCAGTTTTAAATGACTTTTAAATAGTCGTTCTTATATATATCTTGTGCTATTGATCTATGAAGTACCACCCTCAGACCCATATTCTGCTGCGACCCAATTTGTAGGGTGTTACATGCTTAATCATTTGTTTTCCGATTTTTAGCACTTGGATGACATTTGGAGGAAATACATGTGACTTGAGCTCATTTGGAGAAAAACGGACAAGACCACGACTCTACACCAAGAACCATCAAGAATTATTCACTTAGAGCCTGGAGACGGCGTCGCAACCATAAAGCGACGGCATTGTTAATACAAATAATGTCTAAAAACGTTATTTATATTTTTCGACCTCTCAACGTTTTGATAATAACAAAATGTAAAAACGTTTATGATAAAATTAAACGTTTACAAATTATTAATCGTAAAATTCTATTTCTAAGATTAGTAATCACTTAAGGTATGAACAAACAAATCATTAAGCATGATTAGTGATCAAGAAAATATTTTTCTCTTATCCATCATATTTTTACAAAAGAATTTCACAAAATTAATTATACAAAATATTTTCTAATTAAAAGAAAAGTTTTATTAAAAACTTAAATTTTGAAATTTAAATTTTCCTCCCAAAATGGAAGGTTCCATACCAGATATAACATTCCCCACAAAAAGACAAAAAAGGGAGCGTAGTCTACTGGGCAGCCCCCTTATAGGCCTGACGGCCCCCTTATATATCTTGGACCTCCTGGACCACCCCCAATGACCGTCGGATTTTCCTGCCTATAAATACTGCTCCATTCATTGCAGAAAATCAGACCTCTTTGCACGAAAGTTTCAGATAACTTTCTCTCTCTAAAAACTTCTTTCTCTCTCTAAATCTCTTGATCACTAACATTCTTAGATCTTGTTTTAAGTGATCTAATCTCTTCTTCTCGTCTCTTCTTTCTCATTCAAGTGCAAGAGAAGAACATTCGTATTCGCCAAGAATCAAATTGTTATTTAGTGATCTCTCCTCTCTTCTTCTAAGTACCAAATCTCTATTGTAATTATATTGTGTAATTGTGTGATTCGGATATTGTGTAAATCCGATAGTGTAGATCTAGTGATTGTGTAGTGATTGTGAAGTGGTAGATTGATTCTAGCTATTATTAGGACTCGACATTTAGCTTAGTGTCGGAAAATAACGTAAGCGACGTATAAACATGTAGGAACCCGTTTTATCACTTTACTTCATAACCCGATACACGAATCAAGAAAACTAGAGAGAGAGAGACGAAATGAGAGAGAGAGAGATGAGAGAGAATGATGGAAAAGAAATTTTAGATATTATGAAAAAGATATTTTCTAAATAAGAAAAATATCTATATATATTTAGATATTTTAGAAAATATCTAAATATATATATACCCCTACACATTTAATGTGACGCGCGGGATATTTAACTAGGACCCGGGCTCGGGTTTTGTTTGGGATTAAACCCGAAACATATACAATATTAGATTAACTATCGAGCCCGATTCCCGATATTATCCTGTTACAACATTAACTAATTAAAGACCGAAGCTCCATCGTAGAGTGACCGAGCTTCCTTGTTCGACTCAATAAATTGAGGCTAACAATCTCCCCCGAAGTGAGGTCTTGAACACAGGAACGAGCTTCCTTTATTAACTCAATAAAATTGAGGCTAACAACTTGTCCTAATTTTCACACTAAAATGCTTAAATTATGCTCAAATTTAAAATATTTTCAAACATACTGATATGTGAGAAATCACATATCCTTATTATATCAAAAATGACCCTTAAATGATTAAATTGTGCAAATTATGCTTATATATTGCTTGTTTTGTCATTTGTGATATGTAGGTACGGATATTGCAAAAATCACAAGAAAATGATCAAAACCGGATAAACAGGAACACGGGAACGGATAGAGTGCACAAGAGCCGGGAGTTTCTAGCAAAGGTCAACAAAAGTCAACCCTTGATCAGCCAAAAAAAGCCAAAACCTCGAAAATGCCAAAAATAGCCCTCAAAGTTAAATCAAATTTCATAAATGATCCTTATAACACTAACACCGTTAGTCCTTTTAATATAAAAGGCTAATAGTCGTTAGTCACTTAACCTTAACCCCATTTACCATTTAACCGGCCCATTCCTTTTTAATAAACCCGTGGCCCAATCCTTTTACCCAAGCCCAAGTCAACACCCACACCCCTGGGTCAAACAATGATATAAAAAGAAAAGAAAAGAGCGCGGGAAAATTAGTTTTTACTATTCATCATCTCTCTCGTTTTACCCTGCATAAAAAACAAAGGGTAAATCCCAATTGACTACGTGGCTAAAAGATTCAAGTACTAAGCATTGTGTTGGCAGAGCAAAACGCCATCAAGTGCTCTCATTGGCTAGAATTAACAAGGGGAATGACACGTTGGATGATAACTAACACACAAAGAGCGGGATTTTACACTAAATCCTTTGTTAAAGAAGCGCACAGCTCCCAACTTATGGGATTGCCACGCTGGTAATCCGCGTGCTCACACATCAATCCAACGGATGAAAGATAGGATCCAATGATTGGAAACAAATAAAGGGTGAAGATCAAGGATAAAGGGAGCGTGTAAAGGGACCTAGAAGCTTCTTTCTCTGGCTATAAATACGAGACCATCTTCACTCACAAGAGAGAGAGCTTAATTTAGGAGTAGTTTTTTATTAGCTTTTAACTTGCAATTTTCTTTCAAGTAATGTTTTAGCTTATTGTAAATTCAATTTCACCTTTGTAATCAACTCTTTAATTAATAAAAGTTAAAGTTTTCTCATTGTACTCTTCGTATTTTAATAAGATCATTTTTTGTCTGATAAGCCTTTAAGGTTGAGGACACCTCAAGGAACACTCAGAACCAACAACAACAACAGAACAAGAGGCAGAACACTGGCAGGGCTTATACTGCAGGGACTGGTGAAAAGAAACAATATGGGGGATCTAAACCCCTATGCTCAAAATGCAACTATCACCGACGGTCCATGTGCTCCTAGATGCCACAAGTGCAATAAAGTCGGCCATCTGGCCCGTGACTGTAGGAGCACTGCAACCGCCAACAATGCTAACAATCAGAGGGGCACTAGGTCGGGTCAGAAGCTATAGGTCCTTGTTTTGGATCTATATAGCCTTTGTAAGACAATAGCTAACTTGAATAAATCTAAATCAACTATGTGAGAGACACTGACTATGAATATCAAGTGTTAATGCGGAATCTTAACACAAGTATTAAGAAGAACACAATACTAACTTTGTTATTAGATTTCTATTATGCTTCAATGCTTCTATTTGTTTATATCTCTGTAAAACTCTATGCCGTAGGGTTCCTTTTATACACCAAGGAAACCCTAGAAGACTTTACAAAACGTGTGAAAGGATAATGCATATCCTTTCCTAAGATATCTCCTAAAATATCTCTAAGATAACTATTACCACTATTCTGTTACAACAACAGACTTAACTAAATACGACCAGTACTAACTATAGTACTGCCACTATACCAGTACTAACTTTAGTACTGCCAGACTTAATTTAGTACTGCCAGACTTAACTTAGTACTGCCAGAACTAACTAATACTACCAGACTTAACTGTTATACTACCAGTATTAAGTCCTTTACAATATATTTCCCAACAAAATGGGTGTAAAAAATCTCCAAACAAATGTGGACTCTCGTTTAGTGGCTAGTCAGGTAAACGGATCATACATATCCAAGGAACCTGGCATGATATAGTACCTAGAGAAAGTAAAAACACTCTCCAGCAGCTTCAAAAAATTCTCAATTAAACAGGTACCCAGAAGTGAAAACAAGAAAGCCGATGCTCTAAGCAAAATTACACCCACTAGCTTTTCCCATCTAACTAAACATGTCTTAGTCGAAGAACTCAACGAAAAGTCCATAAATGAAGTGGAAGTGTCAGCAGTTGTGGAGGAAGAAGGAGACACATGGATGACTCCAATCAATAATTACCTCATGGAAGAAACACTCCCCGCGGAAAAAGAAAAGGCAAGGGCCACACGCAATTCAGGACGGTACGCCGTAATCAATGGGTTATATACAAGAAATCATATCTTGGACCATGGTTACGATGCGTGGGGCCATTACAAGCAAATTATGTCATGAGAGAAATTCACGAGGGATCTTGCAGCATGCATGCCGGAACAAGATCTGTGGTAGCAAAGGCCATACGGACAGGATACTACTAGCCAACAATGCACGTGGATGCAAGAAAACTAATAAGGGAATGCCAAGAGTTCCAGGTTCACCGCCCCTTGCTAAGAAACCCGCAGAAAAAACTAACTCCCATCACGTCCCCGTGGCCATTTTACAAATAAGGGATTGACATAGCTGGACCCTTCCCGGGGGGACCTGGCAAAGTCAAATTCTTAATAGTGGCAATGGACTACTTTACGAAGTGGATCGAAGCAAAGTCTGTCACGATAATAACGGGTAATCAGGTCAAAAAATTTATATGGGACAACATAGTCTGCAAGTTCAGTTTACCGAGGGAAATAATATCTGATAATGGAAAGTAATTCAGAGACAACCCATTCAAAGATTGGTGTGAAAAGCTATGCATCCGCCATCGCTTTGCTTCCGTCAAGCATCCACAAGCTAATGGCTTAGTAGAAAGAGCAAACATAAGCTTAGGAGAAGGGATAAATGCGCGGTTGGATGAAAGAAACAAGGATTGGACTGAGGAAATCCCACTTGTCTTATGGGCGCACCATACCATGATTAAGTCAAGCAACGGGGACACACCGTTCTTGCTCACATACGAAATAGAGGCAGTCATTCCAGCAAAAATTTGTATGCCCACTTTAAGGACAGTAGAGATAGACATGGCACATAATGATGAAGCCTTGGAAATCAATCTCAACCTTTTAGAAGAAAGAAGGGAGCAGGCAGCAATCCGCGGAGCAGGAAGCAAGGCAGAGATGGAAAACTATTACAACTCTAAAGTCCACAACACAAGCTTCAAACCTGGGAAGCTTAGCCCTAAGTCAGAAGGACCATACGAGGTAACGAAAGCGCTAGGCATAGGAGCATACAAGCTCAGGGACCGCAATGGAAATCTCCTTCCGCGAACTTGGAACGTCCGCAACCTCAAGAAATGTTACGTGCATGAAATGTAAGCACCCTTCCACGCAAGTTCTACGGCGGAAGGGGCAGTATTTGAATTTCTTTTCTATAATGTAATGACTTTTATTTAATTTAATGAAATGTAAAGCTTAGCTACCTTCACAAACTTATTTCAAAATCTACTTTACTTTGCAAATTTATTTACATGTTATGTGATTGTTAAGACGCGTACGCAAAGGGGCATGACCCCATAAACACAAGTTATTATTCTGCATAATATAAGGATGAGCAGCCTAATAATTAACTCGTGTACATAAGAGGTTTGCAAGCCCAGTACCGGGAGAATAACCACAAATATTCAATTAAGACTATCACTACAAACGTATAACAACAACATTAAAGATAGCAACACAAAAATATTAACAAAACAAAAATGGTTAAGTATTATACAACGAAGATGTAAGAATATAGTCTAAATTATTAAAGTACAAACATCCGCTACAAAAAGGTCACATGCGACTGTGGAACAAAAATGGAATTACAACAACATACACTAGACTTAATCAGATGCACCATGCTCTGGCGTAGTCTCCAACGTCTCCTTCTCAAATACAATCGTTGGGGGAGAAGAAACTTTAGTAGATGGCCCCATGTCTGAAACTTCATGATCAGTCACTGGTACTGGAGGGACGGTGCTGGCTTGAATGAAAGCGGTTGACAAGGCAATGGTTGTAGCCGTAGCTGGAACTCTGAAAGTGCCAACCTCACCAACCAAGGTCTCAGCGGATAGTGGCTTAACAAGAGGAACTAAGGCATCAGAAATAGATAGCTTTTGGGCCGCATCATTTCCCCTAAGTCTTTGAACACGAGTGTGGGCCACATCCAAGGAAAAAGACAAGGAGGTCTCTCCAATGACTACTTGATCCTCCAACCGGTGAATAGGGATCATAAGTTTCTCAGGTGAAGGTTGCAGCTGGCTAGCCCCCAGAATCTCAGCAGTCGGACCTTCCAAACGTAGAAGACCCATAATATCAGCCATGCTGCCATCCTTATGAGACTACAGTTGAGCAAGTATGGGTAAGTCTACGACACGAAGGGCATTCACGACAGAAAGATAATTGGCCTTCGCGACAGGGTTATAGGCAGCAACTTTAGTAAGGCTTCGTCTGGCTTTTCCATGATCTATACCTACCGCTAGCCCATCCTGCATACCTTTATCAATAGCACGACCTATGGCCCCTCCTAGAACAGCAAGGTATTTCGACGATTGTAAGCATTTCATAACTGCAAGTTTAAGACCGTGGCCAAGAATCCACCTCCGTCCAGCTATGGTAGTCAAATAGCGTGGGTAAAACTCCTCATCCAGATGAAGAGCCATTTCCATAGTAACCGCGTCCAACCCGACCACCTTATCACTAAGGAATTTAACTTGTTCATCTTGCATCGCCTCACCTGCTCCTTAAACAATTTATAACCTATTACTTCGTCATGGAGACCAGAGCATGTACCCTTCAGCGCACTCACTTAATCAATTAATTTATCTTTTTCAGACTAAAGGGTGGCAGCCTTAATACTTAATTCATCACAAGACAACTGTAAGTTCGACAAATCCTGAGTCACTTTAGAAATTTTAGCATTGGAGGACGCAAGCTTGACATTTTTGCTAACGGTCGCAGACTCCAAAGCCGCGACCTGTCCCTCAAGACCTGCATTCCGTTCCCTTAAACTATCCAACTCACTGGACTCCGCAGCTTCAACAATGGCAACCTGACCGTGAAGACGAATTGCCTCCGTGGCCTCAACTTCTTTCAGAGATAACAGAGACTTCAAACTAGCTATCTCCACATCCTTTTCCTTCAACCAGCCATCCTGCATGGCACACTTACCCTCAAACTTCTTCCTACCCCTAATTTCATGCTCCAGCCTGTGATAACTGGTAATTTTACGAGGGTTAAGTATTATAAAATATTATAATTTCATATTTTGATGTCTATCAAGCTTGTCAGTTTTCCTGATAAAAGCTGAGAAGTTGACTTTAGTTGACTATTTTTGCATAAAACGATTACAGTTTAACCGGGAGCTTAATGGAGTCATGAGTGCGTAAGTGAATCACTTTTGATTTGTTTTTCTGTTTTAGAGTGGTTTTGAGGTTTTCAGTGCTTTCCGAGAAGTTTTCCCACGTTTAGCGAAAATCGTCACGCTGCGCGTACCGGCACGACAGTTTAATTGGGAATAAGTTTAAGTGATTTGGAAGTGTGTGAATGAGTTTAATTAATTAATAAATTCTTGGCATTGAAGACGTTGGTTTAAAAAGTAAATCGTTGGTGTGAGATTTGAAAGTTATCCGAAAACGGTTGTTTTCGTGAAATTCGATGTTAGAAACAAGAAAAGTCTCTGTCACTTCCAATACTAAATAGTTTAAGCCCGTAAGTTAGTTAAGATAATGCTAAGTAAGCTAATATGGCCCAAGGCCCATGAAAAGCCTTACCAAGGCCCATGGCCGGCCCTCTATAAAGTATAAATACCCTCTCCATGTGTGGAGAGGGTGTTGGTTGGTTTGTATTTCTCATTTTTCATAATACATTTCTCTTTCTACACTTTCTCTCTCTAGAAAATACATCCTTCCTTCCACTTTCTCTCTCTAGTTCTTGCTACTCATATATCAATGATTACTTGTATTCTTCAATTGGTATCAAGAGCCATGGAGTGATTTGTTTAGTTCTTGTGTTTGTCATTTTTGGTTCGTTTTAGCTTGTTACTTCGTACGTCTTTTTCTTTCTTTTCTTCTTGTTCTCAAGGCTTCTTTGTTCACTAAAAGATCATTTACCTCGGTAAAGTTGATCTAGTATCCTTGGATATAGGTGTATTTGCTTTGGATCAAAGAAAGATTCATTTTTGTTCATCTTTTGTTTTCAAAAACCTTATAAAGTATAAATCTTGATTTTGAAATTTTTGGCTTAAAAACAAAAAAGTTGTCATTTTTAAGGTACCTATAGGTTTAAGAATACTAGTTGTACAAGAAATTTTGGGAAAAACAATCAAAAAGGTATCTTTTTGTGTTTTGAATATTTTGAGTTACGTAAGTGTGTTACACGAATTTGCAGTTTTTAGTTATACCCGAATTTGCAACTTTTGTGTTGTACCCGAATTTGCAACTTCCTAGTTCTATCCGAATTAGCAATTCTAGTTGTATCCGAATTCGCAGCTCTCCAGTGGTGTCCGAATTTGCAGTTTGTAGAAGCACACGAATTAGCAGCTTGTAGAAGAACACGAATTTGCAACTTACGAATTGGCAATTTGTTAGAAGGACACGAATTAGCAGTTTGTTAGAAGGACACGAATTGGCAGTTTGTTAAGGACCCGAATTCACAATTTTCTTTAAGAACCCGAATTTTCAATTTTCTTAAGGACCCGAATTCGCAATTTTCTTTAGGATCCGAATTTGCAATTCACCTTCAGGACACGAATTTGCAATTTGTTCTTCATCTTCCGAATTTGCAATTTTTTTAATACACGAATTTTCAATTTCACTTCAAGATTATACGGTTTATTTCTTTGACTTGTAAAATCCCGTGAAACACTCACTTGTTTTCTCGGTTTTGTCAAGAATTGTAAAATCCCGTGTAGTTTCATGATTTAAAACACATAAAAGACAACACCATCAAACACAATTACTTTCTATCACCGCTCGATCAAACGGTAATCATTGAACATACCAATTCATCAATGACGACTCTTGCTGATAAGTCACTTCTCTCGGGTGGTGACAATAAACCACCAATGCTTGAAAAACACTTGTATGACTCGTGGAAAAGCAGAATGGAACTTTATATGATGAATAGACCTCACGGTAGAATGATTCTTGCTTCTGTTGAAAAAGGTCCACTTGTTTGGCCAACAATTATAGTGGATGGTGTAACCAGACCAAAGGAATATATTGAATTAACTCCCGGAGAAACCATTCAAGCTGACTGTGACATCAAAGCAATAAAAATCATTCTACAAGGCCTTCCAACTGAAATTTATGCTCTTGTAATTCAACATCGTGTAGCCAAGGATATTTGGGAGAAAATCAGACTACTCATGCAAGGAACGTCGTTAACAAAGCAAGAACGAGAGTGTAAGCTGTACGATGAATTTGATAAGTTTACATACAAGAAAGGAGAGTCGTTACACGAGTACTACTTGAGATTCACTCTGCTACTCAATGATATGAACATTTACAAGATGCCACTGGAGCAATTTCAAGTCAATACCAAGTTTCTGAACACTCTTCCTGCTGAATGGAGCAAATTCGTTACTGATGTTAAGTTGGTCAAAGATTTGCATACTACTAATGTTGATCAGATTCATGCTCACTTGGAACAACATGAACGACATGCAAATGAAGTTCGATTGATGCATGAACGTAGCTCCGATCCTCTTGCTTTAGTTGCATCTCACCAAATGACACAGTCTCCTTATCAATCTCATCAACACTCTTACCAGAACTCTCAACATCAACAATTTGTCTCACCTCATCAATCTTCACAGTATGGATCACCATTTGAATCTCAACAATACTCGATCAATCAATCACCAATACCTCATTCAATCACCTATCCCCCCAACAATTATCAAACCTCAGTTCACCACAACGTTTTCTCTCCATCATCATCCATTCCTCAAATTGAATACTCTCCCACAGTCAACCAACAATCTGAATTTTCCCAATTAGACTCCGGTCTGACTATACCAGTTTTCAAGCACGGTGATGATCCAATTGATGCCATCAATCATGTCATGTCTTTCTTGTCTGCTGTGGTCAGTTCCCGCTATCCTACTACCAATAACCAGCTGAGAAACTCGTCAAACCCAAGGCAACAAGCTACCATTAATGATGGAAGAATAACCGTACAACCAGTTCAGGGGAGACAAATTTCTTATGCTGCGAGTACTACAAGAACTTTCACTCCAGGAGCAAGTGGGAATAATTCGGGGAAACAAAGGATTGTTACATGTTACAACTGCAAAGGGGAAGGACACATGTCCAAACAATGCACTAAACCAAGGAGGAAACGAGATGATTCGTGGTTTAAGGATAAAGTGTTGTTGGTTCAAGCTCAAGCTAGTGGTCAAATTTTACATGAGGAGGAACTCGCATTTTTTACAGATCTAGGATTTCCATAAGGTCAAACATAATTTCACAGTCTAACAAGAGAAGCTCGGTCTTGAAACAAGCATTTTATAGCTCGATAGTTAATTAATTAATTAATGTTTAATGATGTAAATGGGTTGTTATGGCAAAAAAGCCTGCAAAAAGCCAAAAGAAGGCCATAGGGCCAAACCCTTAGGTGTATAAACACACTTTGTCTTTATCATTATTGCGTTAGTAGTCAATATTATTGTTAGGGTT
Organism: Tanacetum coccineum; assembly: GCA_026074375.1. Lineage (NCBI taxonomy): Eukaryota > Viridiplantae > Streptophyta > Magnoliopsida > Asterales > Asteraceae > Tanacetum > Tanacetum coccineum. The sequence goes on along the minus strand of BQNB010002251.1, from coordinate 40,255 downwards.
TCTAGCCACCAAAAAGTTTTCTTTCAATCATCAATAAAGTCTTTATTTTCCTGCATCTTGATTCTACACATCATTGTTAAGGTTTGTATGAATGATCATGGAACCTACAAGATTGATGAATTGATTTGGTTTGTGTTTTATTTTTTTCTTGATTTCGAAAAAAAGGGGATTCAAAATTTTTATTGTTTGTTTTGATTCTTGAGTTCATTAGATTGTTTTTGATTAATCTTAATATCATTCAAAACCCTCTCCGTAGCAATCTTACGATCTTTGTGATTTTCTTATGTTCATCCTTTTGGTTCGAAAAGAATTAACAAAAACAAAAGGGTGTCTTGATTGTTTTGGTTCGATTTAATTAAAAAAAAGGTGCATAGATTTTGCTTTTTGTTTGGTTCGCATATACAAAAAAAAGAGACAAGAAAAATAGTTTTTTTTCTTGTGTGTGGTTTTGAAATTATTTTACAACAAAATAAAGAATAGAAAGAATTCTTGATTTTTTGTTTGTGTTCAGATTGGAAATGAAGGAACAAGAGTATTACTCTTGTTTTTCGTGGTTTGGATGTGTAATACTTACTTATTCGCGCTCAGATCTTACATTTTTTGTAGTGAATTCTTGAAAAGACAGGTTGTTCGATGGTTGATTTTTGCAAGCACACAAAAGTTTTGAAGTAACGAACATGCATAAGTCTCAAGAGCGAACAAGTAAGAAGGATCGACAACCTCGAACGTGTTTTATCCTTTGAAGACCCGAAACAATAACAAACCTTTTAGCTTGGAATACTTCCGAACGGAGCCCTAATCCTTGAGTCAACCGAACAAGCCTCAATTAAGAAGGACACGTATCATGCACAACTTTGTCAACCGATCGAGTCAAGCCTTCTACAACGAATAGAGTGTTTTCGTTCAGCAACGATCGAGATTAAACTTATTTCAGGGACCGATCATCAGCTAGCTTTCTTCTTGAATCCATTCTTCTTGAACCGAACGAGCTTTAAGCCACTAGAACCGAACGAGTTTCTTTCTTTCATCAATCGAACGAGTGCACAACCTAGTTTGGAACGAACAAGGCAACTTCAGTGTAAACCAAACCAGTGTACACCTTCAAGAACCGAACAAGACAAAGCCTCAAGGACCGAACGAGTGTTCTTGAGTTTGGACCGAACGAGTACAACTCTTCAACGATCGAACGAGTGACATACTAGTTGGAACCGAACGAATAACCTCTTCATGAACCGAACTTGACCACACCTCAAGGACCGAACCACTACAACCTTATATGAACCGAACTAGTTAATCACTTCACAAACCGAACTAGTTAAGAGTTTAATTGTCACCGAACCAAATAATCAAACAACAACAAAAACATAAACACAAATCAAACAAATCAACAATCACTTGCGATCCGTTCATTCATACTTAAATTAAAATGGCATCCAATGAAGAAACAAATGCAGCAGGTACCGATACTCGTCCACCTATGTTGGTTGAGAGTGACTACGATTCTTGGAAAATTCGTATTCATAGGTACATTCGAGGAAAACCTCTTGGCAAACTTATCTGGAACTCCATTCAAAATGGACCTTCACCACACCCTATGGTTACTGATGCTCCAACTGAAGGTCAGACAGGAGTGAACATGCCAAGAATGAAACTTGATTCAGAGTTTACACCTGAAGAAACCAACCGTGAGAATGCTGATACACAGGCTGAAATCATTCTCAGTCAAGGTCTCCCACGTCATATTTTCAACATCCTGAATCAGACAAACACTGCTAAAGAGATTTGGGATAATGTGGAGATGCTTATGCAAGGTTCAGGCAGGACTTTACAGCAAAGGAAGGAAGACCTATTTGATGAGTTCGAACGATTTCGTGCCATAGGAAACGAACCAATTCATGACTATTTTGTACGTTTCCACAAGCTGGTGAATGATATGAAGATTACACAGCTTGAAATTCCCACTCATCAGCTGAACACCAAGTTTGTCAACAACCTTCCGTCTTACTGGGGTAAATATGTGACTAATGTGAAGCAGAACATGGACATTTCAACAACGAACTATGTTCACATTTATACCCACCTGAAAGCCTATGAGCCTCATGCCACAAAGACTCTCAAGAAACAAGAGCAGTCTTCAAGTATCATTGATCCATTGGCTTATATGGCTCAAGCAACACCAACCACATCTCTTCCACCACTCTCTACCTCACAACCACAACCAGCTGTTTTGTCTCCAAATGACGCAATGATGGCCACTATGACACAGATAGCAAATCTTTTAAGTGGTTTCCAGAAGCAGTTTCCTCCTACCAATAACCAGCTCAGGTCATCCTCCAACTCGAGGACACATGCTACGGTGCATGACGGCCAAATTGTTACTGAAACCGTTCAGAGAAGAGCTCCAGGGAATGTTGGAAACACAGGATCGAGAGGCAATCAAAGTTATGGTAATGTGACTACTGCTACAGGGAAGAAGGTGATATGTTATAACTGCCGAGGGGAAGGGCATGTTGCAAGGCAGTGCAAAGAACCAAAGAGAGCGAAGGATTCTCAGTACTTCAAAGATAAGATGCTGCTCATGGAAGCAAAGGAAAAGGGAGTTACTCTTGATGCTGAAGCTGAAGCATTCCTCGCCAATGTGGAATGTACTGCTCCCTATGATCAACCTCTGGCAATGGCTACAACAAACATCTTCGAAGTCAACCATGAGGATGCTTATGATTCAGACGTGGATGAAGGCCCCAATGTTGCAGCTGCTTTCATGGCCAATCTGTCATCCACCAGTGGCAACAATCATCATGTGAATGAGGTACACCCCAATGCTATTTAAATAAATGATAGTGTGAATTATCAGCTGTCTTATGAGATGCACCACGAAGAACAATCAGACTCTGATGTTGAGTCAGAGCTTGATGAAAATACGACTCCGTATCATCAGCTTGAACTTGAACGCAGAGCCAAAGTTGTTCCAACTGAGGTATCTACTAGGTCATCTGCTAATATCTCTATGGTTACCATTCTTGATGAAATGCGAGATACTCTAGATGAAAAAACTCAGGAAAATCAGGATCTCAGTCTTGAAAATCAGAATTTAACAGCTGAGCTTGCAAAATGTAAGCTAGAAATTGTTCGTCTAGATACCCAACAGGTTAAACTTGACCTAGAATGCCAAGTTAGACAGGAACAAAACCTAGTGACTCAACGTAACGAAAGAAACGCTGAACTTGAGCAAGAAAAAGTGATACTAAAAACACACCTAAAAAGTAAAGATATTTCAATTGAATTTTTGAAATCTGAAAATCAAAAGGTGTTAACTGACAAAAAGAAACTTGAGGATAAATACCTTGATGAAATAGTATGGTTAAAAAGTGCAAACAAAGTTGCAACTGATCTCTTACAAAAGTTTGAAATGCCAACTCATACTATTCTAATGCTTTCAAAGAAACCAAAAAATGCATCACAGGACTTGCACAAGGATATTCTAGGTCGCAGTAACCCACAATATGGGAAAAAGGCTCCCGTTATTAATGCTAGTAATGCGTGGGATACTGATGAAACATTAGCCAGTGCTGAAGTCAGTATGGCTAAAATGAAAGGAAAACCAGGGCACGTTAGACCCGAAAGTGGCTTCTATGAGAAGCTAAATGCCCTCAAGTTTGTTCCTTAGCGGGAACTGTCCCAAGAATAGGTGTATTGGCTTCCTGCCAATGAAATTGCTAGTCAAGCTAGTGCCCCAGCCACACCTGTTACTCATTATGTGCCTAAAAGTCTGCCTCCTAGTCAAGTTCTTGCTACCCTTCACAACATTAAGGCTGTTTTTCCCCAATTTGATGCGATCATAAAAGAAAGAACAACAGTCAAACCTCTATATGTGTCACTCCCGTGTTATGAATACGCGAAAGAGTTTGCTTTGCAACAAGTTGTACCTTTTCTTGATTATTTCAAGACACACGTACAAACTGCTGATGACACAATTGTCAAGGAAGTAGCAGAATTTAAGGAGATTCACTATGCGTTAGAGGATGAATATGAACGTTGTGTGCTTGAAAATAAAAACCTGATAATAGAGAAGAAAAATCTTTTAATAAAAAATGACAGCTTAATTACTGAATGTTTAGAAAGAGATATTTGCTCTATTGTGCTTTATTCTGATGTTGCTGTTACCCCTAGTTCTAATTGTTCTTGTGATAATCTTAGATTAAAATGTGATAGGGAACACAATAAAGTTCTTGAACTTGAAGCTGAGATTTCAAAACAGAAACGGCTAATTACTGAATCTGAAAAACGTTTTGCCTTTCTCGAACAGAATTATGTTAGCTTACAACTTAAATTTCAGAATTATAAACAGTGTAGTGACACGTCAAGTGCATCTAATGCCATTTTTGAAATAAATAAGTTAAGAGATCAGCTTCAAGGGAAAGATGCCACGATCAGGAATTTAGATGCTCAGATCAACATCATGAAGGTGTTGAATGTAGGTTCCACTGAAGGTAGTTGTGACCAACAGGCCTTAGACACTGACAGAATTCAGTTGAAAGATATGATTACCTCCCTTAGGATTCAGCTAGATGGCCTTAAGGTAGAAAACGTGAGTCTGAAAAGATGGTATGATGAACTATCAAAGGAGAATACTCACTCACGTACTGCGTACACTGAAAAGCTTAGTGCCTTAACTGCAGAACATACAAAGCTGCAAGCCCAAGTGACTGGTAAAACAAGTAGTGGACCTTCAACTTCTGAGACACCCAAAGTGCTTGCTCCTGGAATGTACAACTTAGGTTCTAAGTATATTCCACCACCCAAACGTGCTAACTGGGTCAAATCAACCCAGTTACCTAAGACGAAGCAAGTAACTTTTATTGAACCCCCAGACCTTTACTCAAACCAACTCAAAAACCAGTAGTGCACCATATTAAGCAAACTAACGTGTGTGTGCCTATGTCTATAGGAGTAAAACCCACTTCTGGAGCCAGAAAACCTGTGCCTAAGAGAGCCCCTCGGAATCATAGTTCTTTGCCGGCTAAGAGTGCGAATGCGAGGAGAGTAGAAGCACACCATAGGACTTTGAATAAAAAGAATCGTGTTGATTCTAATTTGCTTATTAAACATTCTGTTTTTGTTTCAAATTCAAACAATGATTGTGGTGCATGTAACAAATCTTTAGTTTTTACTAATCATAATGCTTGTTTGGTTATGTGTGATGATTCTGTGAATGATAAACCCTACCTGACTAAGCGTAGTACACGCCAACCCACGAAAGAATGGAAACCCATTCATAAGGTTGGGAAACCCATTAAGAGAGTCTGGAACTCCATTAGGAAAAATATTGCTAATACCAAGCCTCAGTGGAAGCCCACTGGAAGGCATTTCTCATTATATGAGTTGCATCCTTTAACTAGGATAATGGAACCAAGTGCTGAGACTTTAGCACTTTCCCCGAGTGTTAGTTCTAGTGTGCAAATAACAATGATCTCTAGGTTCCCTGATTACAAATTTTGTGATCCACAATCTGGTTCCAAAGGGATTTCTGGTATCTTTAATTGTTAACTAACCAGAATATTAAAGGGCACCCAGTTACCGGTAATGTTTGTGTTATTGTAGGTAGTACAAATTGTTCTCTGGTATCTGGACTCAGGATGCTCGCGGCATATGACCGGTGATCGTGCGCGACTTATCAACTTTGTAGAAAAGTTCATTGGTACAGTGAGATTTGGCAACGATGAATATGCAGCGATCGTTGGCTATGGTGATTATAAACTGGGTAACACTATCATCTCTCGAGTCTATTATGTTGAAGGACTAAAAAACAACCTATTCTCAGTAGGACAGTTTTGTGATGGAGGTTTAGAAGTTGCATTCCGACAGCATTCGTGTCACATCCGCAACTACGATATGATGGATCTACTCAAAGGTTCACGTACTACCAACCTGTACTCCATCTCACTGAATGATATGTTGTCAGCTTCACCAGTCTGCTTGCTTACAAAAGCCTCTTCAACGAAGTCATGGTTATGGCATCGTCGGTTGAATCATCTGAATTTCGGGACTTTGAACGAATTGGCTCGAAATGATCTAGTCAGAGGATTACCCATGCTGAAATATGACAAAGACCATTTGTGTCCATCTTGTCAGCTTGGTAAAAGCAAGAAAGCATCACATCCACTAAAGGCGGAAAACACCAATAATGAAGTTCTCCATACACTACATATGGACCTCTGCGGACCAATGAGAACGGAAAGTATCAACGGAAAGAAGTATGTTTTGGTGATAGTGGATGATTACACCAGATTTGGATGGGTAAGATTTCTTCGTACAAAGGACGAAACTCCTCATGTGATTGAGAAGTTTATTGTGAAGACTCAAAGAGCCCTTAATGCTACTGTTCGCTTCGTCAGAACAGATAATGGAACAGAGTTTGTGAATAAGACACTCGACGGATGGTTTGAGAGTGTTGGTATTTCTCATGAAACGAGCGTACCTCGGTCTCCACAACAGAACGGGGTTGTCGAAAGACGGAACCGAACTCTTATGGAAGCTGCTCGTACTATGCTCATCTTTGCGAAAGCTCCACTGTTCCTATGGGCTGAACTAGCGTGTTATACACTTAATCGATCTCTGGTACACACGCTTTCATGGAAAGACCTTATTATGAAACTGCTGAAGGAAAGAAACTAATCTACAGTACTTTCGAGTATTTGGATCCTTCCCCCCCCCCCACCCCCATGTGCTTTCCTTCCAATGACTACGATGACGTGGAAAATCAAGGCGGAAAGCTGATATAGGTTATTTGTTGGCTATGCACCCACCAAGAAGGCGTACCGATCTACAACAAAAGAACGCGCAAGATTCAGGAAACCGTTCATGTTACCTTCGATGAACTTACCGAAGGATTGATGTATGTTCAAACCGTTAAGGCTCCTCGCACCTCATAAATGACTTATGTTGCAAATAGTACAGAACTCGAACTTACTGCTTTACCGTCAGGACCCAGCCGTTCTGAACTAGTAAAAGACCCAGAACCACCTAGTGTCCCTCCTATAAAGAAACAAGTAGACGATTTGTTTCAATGGTTTGATGATGATGAGGTCATTCCACCTCCAGCTGTTCCGATACCTCTGGTAAATGCTCACGCTGCTTAGGCAACCGAGAATGCCATAGGTTCACCTTCCACAACAGTTATCTCAGAAGGCGCTCCTGCAGTTATTGAAAGCATCTTGCCTCATCAATTCCTTACCAGACACACTAGTGATTATGATTTTGGAAACACTGTTCGTATCATGTTGACGTAATGTGTATGACCACCTATACTGCTCCTGAAACGAGTCAGAAGCATCTTCTTCCCAACACTGTCTAATATCGTCATTACTCCACCAAACCAATTTACCTCACGTGCAGAAGTGGACTCAAGCTCATTCACTTGATAACACTATTAGGGATAAAGACCGACCTGTCTCTACCAGGAAACAGCTAGAAACGGACGCGATGTGGTGTTTCTTTAATGAATTCTTAACTCATGTTGAACCAAAGACTTACAAGCAAGCCTTAGAGCATTCGTGCTGGATTGAGGCTATGCAGGAAGAAATTCATGAGTTTGAACGTCTAGATGTATGGATACTTGTACCTTGTCCAGATAATATTCTTATCATCCCGCTCAAATGGATTTTCAAAATTAAGTTGGATGAATATGGAGACGTCTTGAAGAACAAAGCTCGGTTAGTGGCAAAAGGATATCGTCAGGAAGCTGGTATTGATTTTGAGGAATCATTTGCTCCGGTTGCTAGATTAGAAGCGATCAGACTCTTCATTGCTCACGCAGCCAGTCAGAACATGGTCATCTACCAGATGGACGTGAAAACCGCCTTCCTCAACGGCGAACTGAATGAAGTTGTCTATGTTAGTCAACCTGAAGGATTTGTAAATCCAGATCATCCATCGCATGTGTACAGATTGAAGAAAGCTCTTTATGGACTCAAACAAGCTCCACGTGCGTGGTATGACAAGCTGTCGATGTTTTTGATCAACTCCGGATTTACAAAAGGCGTGGTCGATCCTACACTCTTCACGAGTAAAGCAGGCAGACATTTTCTACTTGTACAAATATATGTAGATGATATTATCTTTGCCTCTACCAATCCCAAAGCATGCAAATTATTTGCATTTGAGATGAACTCAACTTTCAAGATGTCGATGATGGGACAAATGTCATTCTTTTTAGGATTACAAGTTTCTCAAAATCCCAGAGGCATCTTTATCAACCAATCCAAATATGCTCAGGAAATCTTGAAAAAGTTTGGTTTTGACACATGCACACCCATTGACACTCCAATGGCGGAGCGTCCTGACCTTGATAAAGATAAGGGAGGAAAGCTAATTGATCCTACACGATTTTGTGGTATGGTTGGCTCCCTCATGTATCTTAGTGTATCTAGACCTGACATAGTATTTGATGTTTGTATGTGTGCACGGTACCAGGCTAAGCCTACTGAAATGCACCTTACTGCTATAAAGCGGATCTTTCGATACCTAAAAGGAACCATTCACATGGGTCTGTGGTATCCGAAGGACTCCGGCTTTGAACTAAAAGCTTTTGCAGATGCTGACTATGCAGGATGTCATGACACACGGAGAAGTACTTCTGGTTCAGCTCAATTTCTTGGACATCGGCTTGTTAGCTGGTCATCCAAAAAGCAGAAAAGTACTGCCATCTCCACTACAGAAGCTGAATACATCGCCCTATCAGGATGCTGTGCTCAAATCCTCTGGATGCGTTCTCAACTACGAGACTATGGATTTGCGTTCAACAAAATTCCGATGTATTGTGACAATCAAAGTGCTATTGCTCTATGCTGTAATAGTGTTCAACACTCGCGTTCCAAGCACATTGATATTCGTCACCACTTTATCAAAGAGCAGGTTGAAAGGAAAGTTGTTGAGTTGTATTTCGTGGAGACAAAATACCAACTGGCTGACATATTTACGAAGGCATTACCGAGAGAGCGCTTCGCAACACTACTCCTACTGCTTGGAGTTAAACAAATGTCACCAGAGACTCTCAAGGAACTACAGGATGAGTCTGTCTCCGAGTAACCAAGTGTTTCACATTGTATAAAAATAATAATAATAATAATAATAAAAAAAAAACCCTTAAATTTTTAGTCTAGATGGCTTGCAGTTATTTCAGACTGTAACCCGGTCTTAACCCAGAGACTTAATGTACGTTTCAGTGCATTATTTCTTCCACAGACAAGAAGTTGTCTAAGACCCGAACAATTTTCTAATAAACAATTTGTTTTATCAAACATGTTCGGAGTCACCATTCAGACATTGACCAAAACCTTTTCTATTATACCCGGGTCATTGTTTGAGGGGGAGAATCAGGTATACTAACAGTTTTGCAGGTCAGTTGGACGCATTGTTGCTGATTCTATTACAGAAAGATTGAAATGAGCCACAACCTACGTCTTCAGATGGTTTGATTTATCACTCCTATCTCGGTATGTTTCAGATCTAGTTTTAATATTCACTTGATATTTGTGCTCATTTAGCTCACCTCAATGTTTGAGGGGGAGCTCAATACATTTTAAGTCCATTATAGATCAAAACCATACAAAAGTTGCATACTTTTGATCGGGGGAGAAAATGTGACTTAAATGTAAACCGGATAACTAATGATTCGATTGATTCAAAATGCTAAGTCCTATCCTTGCATGTGCAAAACATCTTTCGATTATCGATGCACATGTGTAGGGGGAGTAAAAATGTTAATATACTCAACAATGTCAAGATACCAAAGCTTTTGTGTTATACACAAGTATCTTGATAAATTCATAAAGAATCTTTTGTTTCATGATTGGGAAAGTGATCTTAAGGAATGCGAAGGAATGATATGGTGTACCTCCAGGGTATTCGTAGAATAGCTTATATACATGCTTCGATCAGTAACCACTAGTGAGAATGAACCGTCTTACAATACTTGAATGTAGTATTGGTGAGAGCCATGATGCACCTTCATATCTTTCGAGATATCTTTCAAAACATCATCAGAGCATTCTGATTTAAACTTTCGTTGTGTCCTAAATAAATTTCACAAGCACATCGAATGTTTTTTCAAATCATGCTTTTGCCAACAGGCCTTCTACGGTACTTAATTGTATTAAGAAGTAAAACGCTGAACAAGGAATTATCAGGTCTAAGTCCATGCAGATAGTACGTATCTGACTCACTCTTTACCATTCATACGGACATATGGTTTAGAGAACAGCAAGCAACGGAAAATACAGATACTTCGAAATTAAGGACCTTAAAGCTTAGAGCTAGAAAACGCGATGTCCAGAAGGTATCTTTATGTGAATCAATCTGATCATAGGTGCAGTATTCTAACTATAACTGGTAAATGACACACCATGTTTCAAAAACAAAGAGTTGACTAACTCCAGAGCAAACGGTTTACTGTAAAGAGACATCAAATCCGTTCATAGTTTGAATAGTTTACTAAAGACTAGAAGGTATATCTGCACCTTGTTATTGCCAACAAGCATGACTATGTCCATACAAAACGCACATGGTACAAGATATATCAAATCGTTGATAGCTGATAGTTTGCTAATAACTATATTGATCATACTCAAAGATTTGAAGACATCAAGAAAGCTAAGTAAATGAAGCTTTCCCCCGCCGCAACCTCTGAAATAAACTTTTCATCAAATGCTAAAGTCAAAATAATTAAGAAGAAGAAGAGTACTAAAGCTTCAATGATTACAGCAAGTAAGACATGACAGACCAACGTTCAGCGAATGGCGAATTGAAGAAAAGATCACAGTAATTCAGATATAATCTGAGATCAAGATGAAAGTATCCAAATCCATAATTCAAGTTTTAAGATTGAAATTTCTACAGAAGACAAACGCGAAAGACAAGTGAAAACCGCAACGAGAACGAGCTAATATGCTATGAAATTCAAATATGCAGCTAGAAGACCTCATAAAAAGACCTCACTAGGGGGAGAATGTTTAGAAACACAATTTTCACAGTCTAACAAGAAGAAGCACCGGTCTTGAAGAAACTAGCGTTTTCATAGCTTCGGTTTAATTATTTTAATTAATTAATGATTAATGTAATTGGGCTGTCAAAGAAAAAGCCCGGAAAGCCCATCAAAAGCCTAGAATGGGCAGAACCTTTTTTAGTATAAATACACCTAGTTTAGTCAAAATTAGGTTAGACTCATAGCTAGTCAATATTGGTATAAGCGGTTTTTTTTTTTTTTTCTAGCCACCAAAAGGGTTTTTTCTTTCATCATCAATAAAGTCTTTAATTTTTTCCTGCATCTTGATTCTACACATCTTGTTTTAAGGTTTGTATAATGATCCATGGAACCTACAACCACCTACAGCTCAACCTAATACCATCTTGAAGCCAAACTATTCCACCTCTAACTCTAACCAGCACCACCTACACCTATTGCTGAAACTACCACTGCATCCCCCTCACCTTCACCTGCACATGAACCAATGAGAGGCATACATTGAACAACCATCAATCTGGACCAATCAACCACCTAAAAACCTAGACAAGAACTACACTTTCACAGTTTTAATGACAAGGATTGGTGACTTGGAGGGGAAGCAGCTCAAGAAACCAAACAGACCTTTGGGAAAGCTATACCTCACTTGGTGGATTAAGAAAAGACTTGGATGGTTGCTTTGAAGAAAGACCCAAGAGGGCTCTTTTGTCTGATTCGGATGAGGAAGAAAACAGAGGCTCAGGGGAGGAAGATCTCATGATTTAGATCCTCCTGGATTTCTTTGGTACAAGATCTTGTTACTCCCTTCAAAGACTGTCCAATGATTCAGATGACAAGGTTTGAGACATAAGCCCTAAAACTCGTAAAGAAGTCCAATCCTTACCAAAAGTTCAAAAGATCAAGTCAGTTGACAAAGGAAAGAGAAATACAAGAGGAAGCGAAGAGTTTTCAAAAGATTGTTGCTAGTACTTTTTTGGACATTTGAAGAAGTTACGTCCCTGCCCTTGAAAAAGTAAATACTGGTGCATAAGAGTCGCAGTACTCTACCAAACAAGGTAGAAGAAAGGTAAGGCCCTAGTGACAGAAGACTAAGAGACTCAGCTTCTAGAAGACAAAGAAAACAAATTCTTTAAGAAGAAAGCAGGACTTGCTGAAGCAATCAGATTAGATGCTTATAGAAAAAGCTTTAGAAAAGGAAGAAGTGCCAAACCAAGTTTCATTTGGATTCACATTATAGCTCAAAGGATGGCGGAAGAGCAAGGAACAACAGGAGGAACAAAAGAAAAAGGAAGGCTCAAGTCAGTTTGAAGCTCATACTTTATACTGAAGAAGATTGGGATAAAATTGAGACATCGCTGATGAAGCACATGCAGAATTGAAGGAGAGTGTGCTTGGAAAGGAGTCTTACTGTTGCAGAATATGCAAAAAGGATGTAGAGACTTGGTAATCAAAGAAGAAAACACTTTTGTAGAAGGAAATAGCAAGAAGCAAAAAGGAATAAGCCTATGACTCAAACACACTCAGGTAAGATAAGTCCCAAACTTTCCTAAAGAATCAAGGGACATTGAAGTTGACCTCAATTGAAGGAAGTTGTACTATTGAAGATGTGAAATTAGAATTTGAAAAATTGGTTAAGCAATTGGATACCTATGTCCCTATGAACTTTGAAGCAACAAAGGAAAGTTTGAAGAGATTTGGTGAAGAACTTCAAACTAAAACTGCAAAGAAGCTAAAATTTGATGATGAAGGTACTCAACCAACAGACGAGAAGATTGAAGAAGACAAAGATGATATAAGCCCAACGCAAAAGACTGGAAAGAGGAGAAAAAGATAGCAAGGTAAAGGATTCATTACAGACCATAATAAGGAATGGATCCTGAAGATAAGATGAAGTGATAAAAAAGATGATTCTATTCAGGTTACTAAAATTCCCATTAATCCCTGTTCCTGTAGCTACAAAATCACCTAGTATAGCAAATTACAAGATCATTAAGCAAGGAAGGAAAGGTGTATACCATATTGTAAGGGAGAATGGAACTGATAGGGTATACATAAGCTTTGGAGCGATGCTGACTGACATATCAAGAGATGATCTTACAGAGCTATACAGGATTGTCATGAAGAAACATGGTATGAATGAGCCAGAGGATGAATTTGAAAAGGTACTTTGGGAATACTTGAAGAACATGTTTGAAGAACCCCTTAGTACAGATTCAATTGAGTTTGACAGGTCAACAAAGATAATTTGTTGGAGGATTAACGTATGATGCATGCAGAGTACATTGTTAGAAAACTTGGATTCTACATATTTTTTATATTGCTAATAGAGATAAAGTATCCTTTGTGCACTAAAAGTGTGCAAAGCATGAATGGACATGAAACTTCAAGGATGTAATAACTAGATAGAAGGAATTGTTATAAACTTTGAAAATGATGAAGAAGCAAGTTGGAAATAAAAATAATGTAGATTGATGATTTAGAAATCTAGAGTGGAGATGAGAAACAACACCTGGTGGAGGTGCTATGCACTAACACAACAAATGGTTATCAGTCCACCATGTCTAACAGACATAAGGACTGGCTAGTCCAAAGCAAACGGATTTGGTAAAGACTTCTCAAATCTATTGATGGTTAACAGTTTACCAAAAACTGTATGGTGATCAATGCACCATAGTATTGCACTGAAGCATTGGCTAGCTCAAGAGCAAATGGTTACTTGGTAAAGGCTGCATCAAATCCGTTGATAGCTGATGATTTGCTAAAAATCATATGGTATTCAACTCACCAATGTTTTACGTACTGAGAGTTGAAATGGTTTTCAGTCAACCATGGACATGCACCTTTCTGGTGGCCAAAGGACTGACTACTCCAGAGTTAATGGCTAACTGGTAAAGAGACATCAAATCCATTAAATTTTCAATGATTCACCTCTCACAGGAGTTAACACACCTGGAAGTGATGAGAATAGACTGAAACTTTATGATTTGATGTACATATAGTCAATGTTGCTGCTTATTCAAGTGTTGCTGAAAAGATATGACTTGTTGTTGTGAAGTGCTGATTATGATACTTAGAAGATTAGTTGCTGTAAAGATCAGGTAGTGATGATTTCAAGCATTGCCTGATTAGAATCAAGACTGTTTATTCAAGGAAGATCTTCATGTATGCCGTTCAAGAATAATTCCAAAGGATAATGGCACATAAAATCATCAGAAGCATATAATGACAACTCTCAGGAAACATTTTTTTTTTTTTTTTTTTTTTTTTTTTTTTTTGAAAAAGGAAGATCACAAGTGAAGTTCAAGTTAAGGAGTATATTTTAGGTAATTATCTGTAAATAGACCTTAAGTCTGTAGTTATAGAGTTTTATAGACTGGTAACATAGTTTTAAGTCTCCAGTACTAAGTTAAGTCGGCAGTACTATATTTTAGGTAACTGGCCTTGTCTAGTTTTAAGTCTGTTTATGTAACATAAATATTTAAAAGTAGTTATCTTAGAGATATCTTAGGAGATATCTTAGGAAAGGATATGCATTATCCTTTCAAACGTTTTGTAAAGCCTTATAGGGTTTCCTTGGTGTATAAAAGGAACCCTACGGCATAGTGTTTGGGCATCCAAACCTAATAGAAATCAATAGAAATATACGAAGTTAGTTTTACAATTATTCTTCTTAATACTTGTGTTAAGATTCCGCATTAACACATAGTATTCATAGTCTTTGTCTCTCTTATAGTTGATTTGGATTTATTCAAGTTAGCTATTGGCTTACAAAAGGCTAATCAGATCCAAGACTTTGGACCTACATCTAGATTGAAGATGTTCTTAGGTAAGTTGAAATCCCGTTGGTCCGAACCATTCACCATTGCCCATGTCTTTCCATATGGCACCGTTGAGTTATCTCAAAACTCCGGGCCAAACTTTAAGGTGAACGGTCATCGAATTAAGCACTACTTTGGAGGGGACGTACCATAATTGGTTGTCCCGGATCTCTAAACCTTCCCCAAGGACAAATGAATTCGGAGATTGGGTCAAGATTAGTAACCCTAAACAAGCGCTTCGTGGGAGGCACCCCATGCTTATCTTAGTATAATCTTAGCTGTAGTAATGAATAAATGTTTGTTGTTGTGAGAGGCTTGCCTCTTTCCTTTCTCGTTTGCTTGTGTTTTTGTGATTGTCTCGGATTTTTGAAGCATCTCGTGCTCGCGGTTTTGTCTTTCGTTCACAAGAGCTTCACACCCTCAGCTTCATTTAGGAAATCCGATATCCTAATCTAATCGATTAACGTTTATCTTTAAGCATACTTTAATAAACGGCTTAGGATTTGCGTAGAAACCCTTCGTAAAACATTAAGGACAATGTTTAGTCTTAGTATGGGGGGATCTATCGATTTGATTGTGCCTGCAGCCGTTGTTTTCACGTAATCCCGTTTTTACCACTAAAATTTCAAAAAAATGAATTTTTTTAAAAAAAAAAAAATATCAAAAAAAAATAAGTGTTCTGTCACAAATTTGACTTTCCTAATGGTTAGAATAAAATAAATTTTGACATCGATCGAGCGTGTTGAGTAACTTTCATTGGCAAGCAATTCGCTGAAACTCGCGAAGAACGAAAATTGATAGAAGTAAATTATGAAGTGAGGAGCAAAACAATGATTGTTTGGAAATCTAAGAGCTCATGTAAGTAATTTTGTGGCTTTTACTCCCATAAGCTTCTAACCGAACATAACGTGCTATGTTATTTATTTTAGAATTAAACTATATCAACAATTTTTTATGTAGTAATAGCAAAAAATTAAGTCCTTAGTTCAATCTTATGCATAAATTTTTCATAAAAGAAGTCTCACTATCTCGTCCAAAAAAAATGATACTATTTGAAAAATGAAAAAAATAAATAATTATAAAATGTGGGCTGATAAAAAGTTAGCAGTAATCTTGCCGGCTCACAACCGATGTTACAGCCTTCTAAAGAAAGCCCATAGTAAGAATAATAATCCGAGACTGATAAAAGTTTGCTGCATCTTGCCGGCTCACAACCGATGTTGCAGCCTTCTAAAAGGTCGAGGGTTACAATTGCATAAATGTTTAATATTTAAGTGTGACTTAATAAATGTAAGATCTCTTTTTGTTAAATTCAAATATACTTTTAAACTTTGGCTATTCTATTTTATAAGCTATGTATATACGGAAAACCTGAGAGTTTTTGAAACCGAAGGTCCGTGAGTCCCGATACTAGTCTTTGTGGGGTGTCAAAAGCCTGGTCACTTAACCACAAGGTTGGGATGTGCCGAGACGAAAGTCGCTACATGGGATGATCTCGCCTTCAAACTCATTATTCTCGGGTGGAACGTGAAACATAGAATTGTGCAAAACGTTGATCCATGGTTGAAATTCAAAATAGCACGTACACTTAAGATATAATAATTATCGGGAGTGAAAAGTTTACAAGTTGCAAATATGAGTAGTGTTAGCATCTTAACTCATAATTAACTGTGATTTCGTTTTAAGCTTGGTTTGGAATAAGTGAAAAGTCGGGAACGATGAATTTATCCTTTTTGAGGCATTCTCGAATCGAAATGCATCTTGTTTCATGATCCCTAAAAGTTATAAAAATAACAAAAGTCAAATAAGTTAGTTAGTTGCTTAATATGAAAAATACAAAAATATGTGTAGGAATACGTATATATTTATGGTAAAAACGGGGCTTGTCGAAGCTATTGATTTCTTTAATTCCCCTCGATGAACACTTGGCTACTTTTTGAGGTTATTAGTCAAGGGGGTCTAGATTCTTAGTTTTCTAAGTGCTTACTTCATAGCATTGCGTGAGGACACAGCAATGTCTTAGTATGGGGGATTTTGGTATGCGTTTAATTACACATACCTTTTACCTAATAAATTGACCCTAAACGACCAAAAACGCACATAAAATGCCATAAATATGCTTGTTTTTGTGTTTGTACTGTGCAGGTACCGGATATTCACTAAAGAACGAAAAACAAAGCAAAACCCAAAAAAATCGAGAGCGGAATTGGAAAGAGCGCGAAAAACCGAGGCCAAGGGTACAAAAGGATTAAAAATTGAGCTAAAACGGACATTTCCGGATCGACTCGACAAAACTTGTGGATTTAATGAAGTCAAAATCAAGTCAAAGTCAACCCCGAGAAATGGCATTGAAAAGAGCATCGAAAACCTAACCCGAAAACCTAAATTGTCAAAAGTGGGCCCACTTGTACCCACCTAATGGGCCCGAGTCAGCCCACTTATATATTACACTTATTAAAAGCCCAAGTTTAATAAACCTTTTATAAGTCCCATCCAAGACAAGTCTCAGCCTAACTGATTGTAAGATATAGCCCGGCCCAGATTTGAAGTTCTAAATGATATATGTTGTCCAACTTCGGCCCAAGCTATCCAAGCCCAACATCCCAATTGTACTATGGCTTCAGTGTTACGCAAGATATAAAAAAAAAGGAGCACCAAGATTTGTGGATCACTTTCGTTTTCATTTTTTACTTTTTCTTAGTTTCTTATTAAATTAGTAAACTTTGTTATAAATCTTTGTTTAATTTATGATTTCGATCATTATTAGTTTATGTTTAAGCATTATAAATTTCAAATATTTATTTTAATATTTTAGTTAATCACTCTCTTTTAATCCAGTATTTACCGAATGAATTTAAAATGAATGATTCTTTTCATTATAAGAATGAATTAGTTGGTGCCTACCTTTTGTCAATTTCTTAATTAATTTTTCACTACTAGTTTTAAATTCTTACAAAATCACATATGTTCTTTGTTTTCATTTGGTAGCTACGTCATTTAGTTTTTGATAAACTTAAGATTCGCTTGTATGAGTTGATATTTTTTTTAGTCATTTGTTCTTTATTTAGGCATTAACAGAGATTGTGGGTACGATAGATTCATCGAATATTAATTGTTATTTATGGGTTAAGAATGGAGCTTAAAGATTTGGGTATGGATTTTATGCTAATGGAACGGGTCTCATTTCTTCTTGCTATTTTTACACTTATCGTCTCACTTGGTATTTCTAATATTTTAACCTCTTTATTTTTATTATGTTAATTTTTATTGCCATGTTTAGTCTCGTTATGCTTATTATTGATGTTAGTGTAGCTTTATATATTATTGCGGATAAGTTTGTTATGGCTATTAGCGAATAGATTTTTTATATGTTTTTTTAGGAATAGTGGTTAGAATATTGTGATTGATTTGAGGAAGTTGTTGTTGCTAGCTTATTAGTTATGTTTAGTGAGTAGTTTTATATATGCTTGTTAAGTGAGTAGCGACTAGTGATTTAAGTGTGGATCAAAAAAAGTTTTGTTGATTAATAATTTTTGATTTATTTAGATTTCTTATTTGATTATTTTGAAGGGCAAAATCCCAAGAAATAATCAAACATCAAATCTAGTAATTACTACCTTTATAAGAGATTGTTTTCAATAAAAATCAACGTTGTGAGAAAATAGTTTTTTTTTAAACGGCACAAATTCTTTATTTACTCTTTCTTTACACTTAATGATCTTTTCGCCTCACTTAACAAGCATATCTTTTATATATATTCTTATTCGTTTATTTGCTCGCTAATTGTTTTTTAGTATTATATAGTTTAATATTTTTTATATAATTAGTTAAATTTCAAAACCAAATTTTAAAAGATATTCAAGCATCAAATAAGGAACATAAACGTAAATCTTAATTCAATTCTTTCCGTGGATATGACACTCGGAGGATAGACTATTACTTTTCCTAAAGTAATTTTCTTATCTTACGGGGTACTATATGTTATTACGACACGCGTTTGACGTTTATCAGACCTGTTAAACCTCAGACCATCAGTTACAACAAATATACCCTGGTTATTATAGGTGAGTACTCAAGGTACACATGGGTATTTTTGCCTTAAGAAAAAGAGTGATGCAGCTGATTGCATCATGTCTTTTATTAGACAGATGGAAAACCTAAATGATACTAAGGTGAAGCAGTTGAGAAGTGGCAATGGAACTGAATTCAAAAATTATAGTTTGGAAGCATTCTGTGATGAAAAATAAATTTCACAAAACTTCTCTTCACCATGTACCCCTGAGCAAAATGGTGTAGCTGAAAGAAGAAACTGAACCTTAATTGAAGCTACAAGGACTATGCTCAATAGTACCTCTCTCCTCAAGAAGTTTTGGGGAGAAGTTGTCAATGTTGCATGCTACACTCAAAACAGATCTATTGTTGTGAAAAGACATAGGAAAACATACTTTGAGGTGTTTAGAGGAAGAGCACCAGACATCAGCTATTTTCATGTTTTTTGCTGTCCTGTGCACATTCACAATCACAGAGATCACCTGGGAAAATTTAAAGAAAAGGCAGATGATGGATTCTTTCTTGGCTGTTCCTCAGTGGCTAAAGCATTTAGATTTTTCAACATTATGAGACAAGAAATGGAAGAAACCTTTCATGTTACTTTCAGTGAAGATGATGAGGCAATTTCGCAAACAAGCACTGAAGGGGATGCTATCAACTTCAATGAAGTCAACTCCTTCCCTGATGATGAATTTCGTACCAAGAATCTCAGATACTATGTGTAATGCAAACACAAAGTACTTTCCGTATGTACCTGCTTTTGATCGCCTCTCTACGAATAATCATGTTTCATCATAACCAATCATTACATCCTCACCTCTGGTTTCCTCTACACCAGAGGATTCACTAATTCCTAATGTTAAAGATGTTGTTCAGCTCTAGATAAGGCTATTTATTCTGATTCAGCTGCTGTTTCAGAGTCAACTGATTTACAAGAAGATGACAGAGATGAAACCCCAATTGTTGTTCAGCCTTTTCCTCAAATTAACTCACCTGTAGCCAACTTTGTCTTTGCCCCCTGTTCCTCAAGACAGATGGTCAAGAGAAAAACATATTGAGCTGGTCAACATCATTGGTAAACCTCTGGCTGATATTACAACCAGAAGCAAAATCAGAGATTCAGAAGCTACCTCAGCTTAAGAATGCTTATATGTTAACTTTCTCTCAGAGATTGAAACCAAAAAACTCATTGAAGCTCTAGAAGAAGAAGGATGGGTACTTGCTATGACAGAGGAGCTAAATCAATTTAAAAGAAACAAGGTGTGGACTCTGGTTCCTAATCCTTTTGGTAAAACCATTATTGGGCTCAAATGGGTGTTTAGAAACAAGATGGATAAAGAAGGGGTTGTGACTAAGAACAAGGCTAGACTTGTTGCTAAAGGGTACATACAAAAAGAATGTATAGACTATGATGAAACGTTTGCACCAGTTGCAAGACTTAAAGCCATCAGAATCTTTCTTGCCTATGCATCATAAATGGGGTTCATAGTGTATCAGATGGATGTGAAAAGTGCATTTCTGAATGGGAAAATATCAAAGGAAGTTTATGTGGAACAACCTCCTATGTTTAAAAGCAGTGAGTATCCTAACCACATCTATAAATTGAACAAAGCTCTGTATGGGCTGAAACAAGCTCCTAGAGCATCGTATGAAACTCTCTCTAAATTCATAACTCGGCATAAATTTGTTAGAGGTACCATTGACAACACTCTGTTTACTTATAAAACTCATATTGATGTCATTATAGTACAAATATATGTGGATGATATCATTTTTGGGTCTACAAGTGTCAAACTTAGTAAACAATTTGCTAAATTAATAACCACAAAGTATGAAATGAGTATGATGGGTGAACTAACTCATTTTCTAGGTTTTCAAATTAAACAAGATTCTAGAGGAATCTCTATTTGTCAAGAGAAATATGTTAAAGATCTACTCAAGAAATATAATCTAGCTGATTATGCTTCAGTGAAATGCCCTATGCTTCCCCCAAACAACTTGAGCCCTGATAAGTCAGGGGTCTCTGTTAATAAGACACAGTTCAGAGGCATGATAGGGTCACTGATGTATCTGACAGTTAGCATACCAGATTTCCAATTCTCCACATGTCTCTGTGCTAGGTACCAAGCTAACCCAAAGGAATCCCATCTTGTGGCTGTAAAAAGAATTTTTAGGTATCTCAATGGTACACCAAATCTAGGCCTCTAGTATCCAAAAGGATTAGGCTTTGATCTCAAAGCATACTCTGACTCAGACTATGATGGATGTAACCTTGATAGAAAAAGTACCTCTGGCGGTTGTCAGATACTTAGAGGAAAGTTGGTATGTTGGAGTGCAAAGAAGCAAACCTCTGTGGCTATCTCATCAGCTGAAGTTGAATATGTTGGTGCCGCTGGGTGTTATGCTCAAGTTATCTAGATAAAGAGTCAGCTAGCTGACTATGATGTTCTCTATGACAAGGTGCCCATATTTTGTGATAATACAACTGCCATTGCCATTTCAAACAATCCAGTGTTGTATTCTAGAAAAAAACATATTGACATCAGGTATCACTTCATCAGAGACCACATTTTAAAAGGTGATATTGAGCTACATTTTGTACCCACTGACTTACAACTCACTGATATCTTCACCAAACCATTAGCTGGGCCTAGCTTCACTAGATTGGTAGTTGAGTTTGGTATGCTCAATATTGAAAAACAAGAATCTAATAAGAAAAAGGCTTTAAGTGATTCTCTGTCTTAAATATTAAATGTTTTAAGGTAACTTAAATGTAACTATTCAAGTTGAAAGAAAAACATTCCTAATATTTAATTCAGATTTAGTTCATTAAATCTACCAACTTTCTCGAGATATGGGAATTTTACAGAAAAATGAGGCGTAAGGACCCATGTTTTGTGACGGTTTTACCACTAAGCATTTAATGCAGAACTTAAAAGTTTATTTTTCAAATTTGATAAAATAATTTTATGGTATAAAACTTCATTTTTTTACACACACAAAACACTTTTCAAAATGAAAACCTTAAAACTCCATTTTCATCATCCTTCCCAAAACCTTTTAAGAAACGAAGCAAAAAAAAAATTCAAAAAAATGGCTTTAGCATCATCTTCATAAACCAAACAACGCACTCCTGCCTCAAATGTACACTTTTAAATGGCAGATTGCATCATTCAGTTTAATAATGGGGTTGCCCTATTGAAATCTGACCAACCCTCATACAAGAAGTTGTTTGAGTTTTTGAAAAAGAGTCATATATCTTTTGCTTTAACCAAGGAACCATCAGCCTACTACTCTCAATTCCTTAGGAATTTTGGTATACAACCGAGGCAGATATATCATCTAAGTCCATCACCTTTAGTCTCTCTCATCTTGAAAATCCCTTGACCTTTAACCTTGATGTATTTTCATCAGTCATTGGGCTAAAATTCAGTGAAAGCTTTGTTAATCTACCAGAAAAGGAGACCGTGAAGGAAGGTTTGGCATCTTTAGGATTTTTGATGAGGCAAAACCCTCTTTGACATCTTTTGATCTCATCAACTCCTCTCCTGTAAAGGTTAAATACTTTACAACTGTATGGAAGGTCATGATGCAGTATATTGTTAAATGTCTGGGTAGAGTACAAGGATCTCATGATCAGCTGAACCATAACCAACAAATAATTGCTTACAGCTTATGCTGGGGGTTAAATATTGGCATTGCAAGTATTCTATTTTTTGACCTAATTGCCCAGTTACACCCTAAAACTGGCAAGCATGAGAGAAAACTAAATATTTGCTATACAAGATATTTGTCTCTTGTCATTGAACATCTGATGAAGGAAAACTACAAAAATGACAAGTTACTTTCTTTGAAACCCTACAAGATTATCGCTGTTACTTTGAGAACACCTTTGAAAAATGAAACTCCTCTGACTGCACTCATGTGTAATGTGGCTGAGATTTCTCCTCAGCCCCTTCAGTCTTTGATCCCTCCCTTTGAGGAGGTAGATGTTGATGACTCAGCTGATAAGTCCTTGTCCGGGACCTCTATGCCGCCTGTCACTCAGTCCAAAGCAACAACTGCTAAAAAGCCAAGGAAGAAGATAATCATATCTTTGACCCGACCAGAGGCTTTAAATTCAAGCAAGATTGAAACATCTTCCTCTTCACAAGCCACCCATCTTCAGATAGCTAAGGAGTTTGTGGTCATGCTGATGAAACAAAGAGTCTAGATGTCTCTGAATCGGCAGGGACGCAGGAAAACCAGAATGAAACCGCTGAAGCTGAAAAGGTAATAGTTTTAAAATATAAGGGGCACTGCAAGTTGCCACTCTCAAACTTCTCTAGGAGAGAGTGGTAAAGTTAAGGACTACCCCCGACCCATTAGAGTGTCTGTGTCTGCACTTAGACTCCAAAATTTTCTGTATACTCTGAGTATGCACCCAGAGGATGATACTAAAAGTTTAAAAACGCCTGATGGTTGACTCTGGAAATTCTAGACTTTGTTAGATTAACCCATTTGTGCATGAAAGTCGACCTTTGTATGAATTGTACTCACTTAGCATCAGAGGTCCCACTAACCAAACAAAAGAGTCCCAAACGTTCATTCTTTCTTATCTTAACTTTAAAGAACTTTTGAGGGGACTGGATAATCACACCAGTCTTCTTAGGGGCAGCGAATGGCGATCCTTCACTTCATTACAAATTCACAATTCTTTAAAAACTAACAAGTTTATGCAGGTACTCAATACAATTGTGGAGGAGAATGTCAAGGAGAAAGAGAAGGCTGAGGATCACTCTTCAGATATTCCAACTGTTGAGCAGCTGTTGAACGAAGTGGATAAGCAAAACTCAGTTGTTCAACACACTCAAGAAAGCCCTTTTGATACTGAATCAGAGATTCTATTTGTCAAGTCTTTCCAAGCTTCTCAGATTACAAAAGATGCAGAGGTTACTCTCATGGGCTCTAGACCCATGAACATGGATTCACAAACTGCAGACTCTGAGTTTGAACTAGAGTCTATGCCAGATGATGACCTACAATCCATTTCAGGCTTTGAGACCTCTGTCTCTGATTCAAGTCATGATGTCTCTCACTTAGAACATACATCATGGGAAAAGACTACTTTCGCTAAATTTCAAAGTCTTTCGGGAAATCTGGACCATGTCTGTGTAGAAGTTAGTCTCCTTCATTATAAAGTTAAGGAAATGGAGTCTTCAATCGCTTAAAAGGTCTTTGACGATATCAAGTCCTATGTGCCAAATCTCATCAGCCATTCTCTAAAAGCTCAGATACCTGGACTTCTATTTGACGCTTTGAAAACCAGTCTTCCTCAACTTCTCAAAGAGTCCTTGACACCCCTTATTCCATTTGTATCTGAATCAGTTGCAGAGGAACAATACATGAATTGACAGTTCAACATTGCCCATAAAGTTGAGAGCCTACGGTTTGTTACTCTTCAAAAGGCTTTAACCAAAGTTCTCAAGACAGAGATGGGGGATTCTATCTCTTCAAAGGTCAGCTTGGGTATGCAAGATGTCAGAGAGGATCTCATCTCTCAGACCAAACATCTGTTAAAATATTGTCTGAGTGTTCAGGACATGCACTCTCAGTTACAGGAAGTCAGGAGAACCCTCAAAGCAGCAGTGATCGTGGATGATCATACTGAGGGGGAGAAGAGTAAAGAGGGTCAGATGGATAAGAATTCAAACCCTGCAACCACTCAGGAGAAGCATTCCAATGTTGAAGAAAATGCTGCTATCCCTGACACCTCTCAGGGGGAGCACAAGTCTAATAATGAAAACATTTCCTCTGCTAATGAAGAAACAACTTTGGTTATTCATCAGACTGCTAATCTGAAAACAACTAAGGATGACACAGACTATGATGAGCTTGACAAGGAGCCTCTGTCCAAGAAATTTAAAATCATGACTCCCATTCTAAATTTTCCAACACCAACTCCTTTGTGCTATATTCCCCCAGAGCATATGATGAAGCCTGCACCTCAACAAGAGTCTATCTAAGAATTTACTGATAAGTTGTTTCAAACTACTTCATCAAGTTTCTCACCAGCCCCTCTCAAAGAACCATCTCCTCCCAGAGATCCTGCTAAAGGCAAAGGTCTTGACATTGAAGAACCGGTTAATGTAATTATTCCATTCATAGATGAAGGAGGATCTAATCCCAAAATGCCAAGTTTGAAGTCCTTTATGAACATAAAGGGTGTCTCAACACAAGAAGAATTCATTAAATAGCTTGCTGAAATCAAGAGATTGGCTGATTTGAGAGCACAGGAAGAAGAGTCAGAGAAGGCATTAAAGAAGTTGTTCAACCCAGCAACTGTCAAAGCTTATGTTTTAAAATGGAAAGAGCATGAGGAGAAAAAGGCTAAGCTGGTAAATGAATACTACGAGTGCATTCAAGGAAGAACTGATCCTCTGCCAATCACCAAGATCAGTTACATTATCAATTCATGAAAAGAGCCAACAATGAGGATCACCAGAGGTAATGATCCTCTAAATCTAACTGTTTACCTAAACTTCAGACTTAGAATGCTAGGCTTTGGTGAATGGCTAGAAGTTCATGCTCTAGCTTCCAAAAAGTCTAGTAAATCAATTGATTCACTTTTACAAAGTTTGAAGTCAAAGTTTCAATGGGTCTTAAACCAAGCAAAGAATCTTGGTCTTCCACCACCACCTGCACTTGCAACGTTTGGAATAACTGCTGAAGATAAGAAAAGGAAGAGCAATGAGACTCTCAAAGAAGTTTTTGTCAAAGAGCGAATTGATGTGGATGGAACACAGAGGAACATAACTCCTCCCTCTGGTGTTGTTGGCAAGGAAGGTATGGTGATTTGAGAACCAAAGGCATGATTCTTTTATTTTAATACAAATTTTTATTTAGTCTTCTAGAGAGAATCAGAGTTTCACATCACCAGCATCATTCAACTTATCAGACTTCTCAAACGCATCAACCTAGATTCTCCAGAGGCAAGGGAAATGTACAAGATTATGAAAATTGAAATAGAATCCAGGGATGATGTAAATAAGGCCAAAGAAATTGTAAGAACCAACTCAGATGGGTTGGGCACATAAGTTCGCTTGTAAACTTGATTCCTCAATCAAGTTTACTTGTTCAAAAGGTAATCATACATTGTCATTCAACCTGTGCGATCCATAGTACACTGTAATACTTTGATTCTTATCAATAAAGCATTACACGATTGAAAAGTTATTACTTGTGTTATTTGATTATTGTGATAAGTGTTATGTTCTATAATAGACATTGAATTGGGACTTTCATATGAGACTTTCAGATTATTGCATTGATACTGTATTGATTAGAAAGTTTCTATTGAACAAATATAATTGCTAAAAATACCTTTAACTTAATAATACATGCCAAAAGTAGAAACTCCAAAAACATAACATACATCTGTCAATGGCATACAGGTCAACCCACAAGTTTACAAGAATAGACGAGACATTAATCCAAGCAGGCCAAGAAAGTGTATCGGCCACCCATGCGCTGACATGTGGACGCGTGACTCTTAAAATAATTCCTTTAGTATATATAAATATATATATATAATAAATATAAATATATAATAATAAGAATTATCTCAAAAATATCAATAATAGTAAGAGAGGTATTCCAAGAGGGCTTTTTAAAAGGAAATTACTTTTACCTAAAGTAAAATTCCTAAAAACCTTCCCAGGTCGTGTCCCGACGAGGTGCGAATTTAAAGATTGAGGTAACGTTTGTGCAAATTGGATTTGGTTATCTATTTCTACTAATAATATGCTAAAACAAGTAAAGGCACTCTAAAAACGAAAGCAGTTAAGGCTAAAACACTAAAAACGATAACGGAAATCAAAACTCGTTCTTTAAAAAACTAAATTCTATAATTTTAACCCTACAAATGAAATTTTAATTTTTATAAATCCTAAATGATAAAAGAAACTTTAAAAAAAAGAATTATATTTTTTTGACTTTTATTTAATTTTTTATGAATTAAAAATTGTTGAATCTAAATAAATGATTTAAAAATATCAAACTATTTTATAAAAAATCTAAAAAATTACTGAAAATCCCTAATGGCAAATAGATCAGTTTACAAGGAAGTTTGTTTCATTCAGGGAGATCCATGATCTCAACTTCAGGGGAAGTTCGTGCAGGAATTTGTTTGTTTTGTCATCACCAAATAGGGAAAGATTTGTTGGGTTTACAGATTTGATGAGACAAAAGAGCAACATAATGAAACATAAGGACTAAATCGTCAGGATTAGAATTCTACAAGCTGGTGGAGAATTATAAAGATTTGGTCAAAGATTTACAAGATAAAAATTAGGAAAGTATTTAAATTAGTTTAATTAGTTTCTTATCTTATTGATTTACTTCATTTTTAAGTCTTGATCTCTCCCTATATAAAGAGATCATAGACGTAGGTTTACTGTATCCCAGAAACATAGAACTCTCCCAATGAGAGTCTAGAAAACGTGTGTGTGTACACGATAGTTAGTAGTTAGTTAGCTAGATAGTTAGTAGTCCCAAAGTATAGATTTGGGGCAAGGTGGAATCGTATAGAATAAATTAAACCTTGAAAACATCATTGTTCTTATTGTTATTATTCTGCTGCGTAATTGTTACGTTTTCATATGTTTTTTTAAGATTTTGTACGTTTTCATCCGATTTCTTACGTTTTTGTCAGTTTTTTACGTTTTCCTCCGTTTTTTACATATTCATCCATTTTTTACGTTTTGGTCCATTTTTTAACGTTCTAGTCCGTTTTCTTATGTTTTCATCCAATAACGTAAGAAAACGGACGAAAACGTAAGGAAATTGAGGAAAACGTAAAAATATAGACGGAAACGTATGAGATGGTACGAAAACGTAAAAAACTGGACAAAAAGCATAAAAACGGAGGAAAACGTAAGAAATTAGATGAAAACGTAAAAAGACGTAAGAGATCAGAAGAAAACGGACAAAAACGTAAAAAAACGGACGTAGACGTAAAAAACGGACGAAAACCTAAGAAATCGGACGAAAACGTAAGAAACCTTACGAAAACGTAAAAAACATACGAAAACGTAAAAAAACGTAAAACATAAAAAAACAGACGAAAACGGAAAAAAACGTAAGAAATCTGATGAGAACGTAAAAACTGGCGAAACGTAAGAAATCAGACGAAAACGTAAAAAACGGACGAAAACGTAAAAAACGAACGAAAACGTAAGGAATCGGACTAAAACGGACGAAAACGTAAAAAACGGCCGAAAACATAAAAAAACGGATGAAGACGTAAAAAAACGTAAAAAACCGGATGAAAACGTAAAAACGGACGAAAACGTAAGAAATCGGAAAAAAAACGTAAGAAACCTTACGAAAACGTAAAAAAATGCACGAAAACTTAAAAAAATGTACGAAAACGTAAAAAAGGACGAAATCAGAAAAACGTAAGAAATCTGATGAAAACGTAAAAACAGACGAAAACGTAAAAAACGGACGAAAACGTACAAAAACAGACGAAAACGTAAAAAACGGACGAAAACGCAAGAAATCGGACGAAGACGTAAAAAAACGGACGAAAATGAAGAAATAAACGGACGAAGACGTAAAAAAATCGGACGTAAAAAATCGGACGAAGACGCAAGAAATCGGACGAAGACGTAAAAAATCGGACGAAGACGCAAGAAATCGGACGTAAAAAATCGGACGTAAAAAAACAGACGAAGACGTAAAAAATCGGACGAAGACGCAAGAAATCGGACGAAGACGAAAACGTAAAAAACGGACGAAAACGTAAGAAACCAGACGAAAACTTGAAAAACGGATGAGTACTTAAAAAATGGACGAAAACTTAAGAAATGTGACGAAAACGTAAAAAACGTATGAAAACGAAAAAACTAACGAAAACGTTCAAAAATGTATAAAAACCATAATTTAGTGGGTCGACCCGACCCAAACCGTTAGACCCATGACCCGTTAGACCCATTTTTAGAACATGACATGTTTGACCCATGACCCATTTGACCCATGACCCAAAGTGACCTAATCTCTTACGGATTGGAGTGGACAACCATCCTTTTTGGTTGTCAGTGGACAACCATCCTTTTTGGTTGTCAAAAACTTTGTTGTATGTCTTGTATCTATGTTGTTCAGGATGTAAGTGATTATTGACTCTTCTCCACGTATAGATTAAACCCATGTGACTTTGTTGTAGATACTATAGGGGTGTTTCTTTTTTGCTTAATATCCTAGATTGTAAAATTTCTTAATGCAACAAGGAAAAAGATTGTTTCTTATTTGCTTAATACGGAAGTAAATCCTGTTTCTAAAAGGGTGCGAAAAAGAAGGTTGTTTCCATCCAGGATCCTGTATCATAAATTTACCCACACATCTTTCTTTTATTCTTTCTTCTCCTAACACTCACTTGTTTTTAACATCTTCGGCTCTACCACACCTACTTCCCATGGCAACTAACATACCACTCTAATCCGTCGCCTTACTCATCATGCTAACCATTGAATTGTCGTCTCTACTCTTTTGATCCCTCCAACATGTTTTTTTATGTCGACTTCATTACCTCATCTTTGTATATGTATAAAACTACATAAAAGTTACGGGTTTTTTTTTTCTCTTTTAAATTCCCTATTTAGATGGACTTGTCTTAAGTTTTTGGAAATTTGTAGTAATTGAAGTTTGATTATGTATCATTTATACTTGATTTTTGATTCTTTTGGTTTCCAATACGAGATCATTAGTCTATCTGTGATTTTAAAAACATGGTAAATCAGCCATTTAGGTTTTTAAGATTCTCATTCAGGATGAAAAATAAACAGGATATTTTCATACATGATTATTTCTAGACAGGATTATTAATGTAGACAGAAACTATTTCTAGACAAAAAAAAAGAAACAGACCCTATTATGTCTTATTAACAAACAGGCTAACAAAATACCAGTTGACGTTGTTCTTTTGTTCTCCAATGATTCAACCTTAAGATGATTTTCCATACTTCTATTTGCGAATGAATGAAAAACGTATGAACGGAAAGATATAATTCACTATGGAGAGGAAACTTTAAGATGTTTTAAACAAACAAAAAAGTTTCATCAAACATATTACGGGTATCTACTACATAAAAAGTAAACAATTTTCATTATTTTCAACTTAAATATACAGAGGTGAAGCTTACCCGTTGATAGGTTGCAATACTCTGACTATTTTCAACTTAAAAGTAAACAAGTTTCAGGTGGCAATACTCTGACTATTCTATTACTCTAAGAAGAAGAACAAGCTGAGCTTAAAGATTGCTCTCTGAAGAAGGCCGGAAACTTAACAAGTGTTTATGGCGGGATAAACATTGGTTTAAGTTAAATCCTGCACCAAGTACGAAGTTAGTAAAAGTAGTGAACAGTTGGCAGAAATGTTCACTAAAGTATGGGCGGGTAGTTTCCAAGAATGGACGTGCATTAAATACCTCGTACGTCCTCCAACAGATTCTTGACACGTTGCAACTACCCCCACTAAGGACACAACCTCATATTAGTATAAATAGAGAATGTTGTAAAGAGTAAATGCTATCGCTTTTAGTGTTGTTATTATTATTGCATTTACTCCTTCGAACTTAACAGAGGTCAGCTGTCTCAATCAGCTATCCAGATAATTTCGCTTGTAAACTTGATTCCTCAATCAAGTTTACTTGTTCTAAGGGTAATCATACATTGTCATTCAACCTGTGCGATCCATAGTACATTGTTATACTTTGATTCTTATTAATAAAGCATTACACGATTAAAAAGTTATTACTTGTGTTATTTGATTATTGTGATAAGTGTTACGTTCAATAATAGACATTGAATTGGACTTTCATAATCATACTTCACTCTGTATGCTAACAGTCTTAGTTGCTAATACCTTTGTAGAATATCAAATCACAAACAATCTATAAGAAATGAAGAAAGAAATCTAGAGAGAGAAAGAAGGTTAGACACTTATAGTAAGAGAAAGGAATGTGTAATATGAAAATGAACCAACACCCTCTCCAAAGCATAGAGAGGGTATTTATATCCTTAAAATGGGCCGGACAAGCCTTGGTTTTCTATGGGTTTGACCCGATTAGCTTACATTTAATTGAACGTTTCACGACCACATTCCAACAACTTGTATATCAATCACATATATTCATATTTATTTGCATTCGGATCTGGGTGGGCTAACCCGAACTTTTTAGACACCACTAAAAGGTGTTAGATGATAGGCTTATTAAGTCCCAAGCCTAATCACAGGCTTAGGGTCCATTAGGTATAAGGTTATGTTAGCTTATTTACCAACTCATGTTCTATTATAAATAGACATGATATCTTATGTAATTGTGAATCAATTCAATCAATATATCAGATCTTTCATGGTATTAGAGCTTTAGGTTAGATCCACAAAGAAAATTCGCTATCCTTTGGTCATCGACTTGCCGATGATCCGAAGGGGTTCCATTCTTTTCGGTTTATTTTTATTTTTTTGTTTAATTAGGATTTTGTTTTTCGTATTAAATACATAAACCCTAAACCATAGCCGACAAAGAAAAAAAAAGAATATGTCAATTGCCTTCCACCATATTTCTTTTTTCTTTCTCATATAATTTTCTTTGTTGTTGAAGATCAATGTCGTTGACAACAAAGTTGACCACTAAATTGCCGCTCCCTCTTAAAGGCAAAGTAAGCAATGACGTAAAAAACGTCATAAAAATGGAGGAAACCACGAAGCAATATACAATTATGTCGCCAAATACAAGTCGATATTTGTGCAAGGAAATAATAAAGAGGATGAGAAGAAAAGAAGACAAGAAGAAAGCGATTTCAACATTCTATTCAGTTCGTACGTCTGGAAGCCTCCCGTTCGAACTGCCGAGGAGTGTTAGATGATAGGTTTATTAAGGCCAAAGCCTAATCACGGGCTTAGGGTCCATTAGGTTTCTATTATAAATAGACACATGCTTAGGGTCCATTATATTTAGGGTTATGTTAGCTTATTTACCAAGTCATGTTCTATTATAAAGTAGACGAGTACCCGTGCATAGCAACAGACATTCCTAACGGCATATAATTAATGATATGCGATATTGTGGTAAGTGTTTCGTGTAACGTTCAAACATAAAATGTACGTGAAATTATCAAAATGTAATTGCAAAATGTTGTAATATGCAATAGTTCAATTCAAACAATAATTCTTAACATGTATCAAACAATATAAAACATCAAATATGAGATAACAAACAATGCACGTTACTCGTCACATAAACCTTCTTGATACACGACATTCTACGTAATATCCCTCTAGACAACCCAACACAAAGCTAGCCATGCGAGAAAAAATTTAAGCAAAACATACCAATTTTCTCACAATCTTTGTTGTAACATACAAGAAAATATCATGATCAAGAATTAGCAAGAATCTTTATACACATACTGTATTATCATCAAAAACCGTAACTATAACCCTGAACTGGATCCCGATATATTCAACCCATATTCACTTGTGGGTCGGCTATATTCACCGCTAGCATAATCTTGTGTACCTAAAGCCATTTTTATGAACTTAACCATGTCATCGTTGTACTGTGTTGTGTCATACTCTGAGCTCCCATATGACCCATAGGCTGAAATATGCAAGAAAACTAAATCTACAATACAATATACAAGAAAACTAAATCTAAGAAACTAGCACAAGTCTAAATCTCCACGTTAAAGAACTAATACCCAGTAATACTATCAAAAAAGAACTACACCTCATCCTTTGCGATGAACCTTTGGATATCTTTTAAATGCACGAATCTGTAGACAAACATAAACAACTCTTGCAGATGAGAACTAGTTATAAAACCCGTGCACACACGGTTTTTTTTTAATTCTTTTTTAACAATGTATTTTTACCTATTGAAACAACAAATTTTTTTTTTTAATCATAAAACTTTATAAACAAAGTTCAGTTATTGTACGTTTTGTTTTTGCATCGATAACTTGTGTAAACTAATAGTTTAATTTTATGTCGGAATAATGATTGTTGGATTACCATGAACATGATATTGTTGTTAGTTCACCTATTATAAATTTTTATAAGTTTTTATAGATAATAAAGTACTAATGTAAAATGTTTATAGATTTATCAACTTTTTAAATTTAAAATATAACTTTTGCAAGAGGCAAGACAATGAAATTGAAATTGTTCGAAAAAAAAGAACCAATACTTTTAGGCTTTATAAGCCAATACTCTTAGGATCCCTTGTTTTACACACAAATATATCAAGGCTTTGTCTAAAATGGTCTAAACTTGATTATTAGAAAGCAAATCTAATAAATTACTAATGTAAAATAATCTATTACAAAAAGCATAGACAAAGAGTTTTTAACGGCAAGTACCGTATGTTAGGCATGCTCATTGCATAAAAACATATCGTACGTTAGGTTTAGCTTTACATAAGTTTTTTATATATAGTGATGTAGCAAAAGCTTGAGTTTTCTTGGAACGATCTAAGAAAAGCATCCCAAGTGGTTGTCAACAACTTTGATGAGTCGGTTTCAAAAAAGGGATTGAGTAGTAGATATATACATAAACCAGCTAATCACACAGTTGCATTTAGGTGCCACTGTCTTTAGTCTTTTTCCCTGGGGCTTGAGCGCTTGTTTGGATGGTAACTCCCTTTTCCATGGTAGCCATTGTGGGAGGTTGAAGTTGTCTTTTACCAGGGGTCACTGGAATGTACTGATTTTTCTGTGTTGTTGGATCAGAGGAAGAGTGCATGCTGATCCGACTTCAGGTGGCAAATTTATAAGAGGCGATGTATCTGTTAGTTTGTACTCCTTTACAACATGTATTTTTGTCTCTTGTTGACCACAAAATTCAATCGCGTAGTGACGTATAAAGGCAACAATCGCCTGTCCTCAAACTGATGAAGAGAAGGTTACACCAATTTCAATACCCTGTAATACACATGTTTAAGTAAATTGATGTTTCCCCGTGAAAGCCTGCATTGGTATGACCATCTAATATGACAAAAATAAGTGGGATATTATCTAACCTTGTTTTCTGCATTTTTAAGTTCAAAATATAAAATGTACTCTTCAATCAAAATAAAATATTAGTCGGCGCACGCAAAGCGTATATAGAGGGAGGCTACCCCTCGTTACACAAACAAAGGCAAATCGTTCTTGTACCAACATCAGTCATAACAGTAAACTCACACAAACAACAAAAACAACAATATGTAATGTGTTTTTAGGAATTATAGATTTGCCTACTAAATAAGTAGTTTTGCCATACTTGTCTTACCGTATCTAGCCATTAAATGCAATGCTAAACAGTTTTGGGTAAAAAAGAATCACTAACCCGTGCTTTCTTTATCTTGTGTACCAAATCACTATAGGCAAATAAGCAGTTTTGTTAAGTCCTCTTGAAAACACCCCATAGTCTTCCACCACCAATGTTTACGATATTTCTTTTAACGTGTAGTGACATTAGATCGATACAGGGGATTTCTTGTCAAGACCCGTTTTTAACGGGGTAAGGCCTTTGAAGCAGCATCAACATCTTTGATATCCTATACGTAGGAATTTAACATTAATTAACTTGTCGAACTATGCTACTAAGAGAAACAAAATAGTTTCAATATCATTCTAAAAGCAAGCCTAAAAGAAGGAAAAATATTAAAACAAATCGTATGAAGGTTGGGAATTGGGACACATAATAAGTTAATATATATGTGATCAGAATATGATAGTACGTGTTGGAGTTGATGACACGTTCTGTGATATCTCAGGGCTGACCTTGCTGCTTGTCTGCTTGTTCCCAGAGTACGCTGTCGCCATTGGGTCTGTGTAATAACATAAATTTACCGGTGTCACTATGATTTTGCCACCCTTAAACTGACAATACAATGCAATATAGAATTTGTTGATGAAAAGATGCTGAATAAAGGTAACTTTGTACAAAGATGTAAAAGAAAACCTGATGATCAATAAGAAGCAGAATAAATATAAATATGTGTTTACAAAGATTTAAATTTTTTTTGATGATTTGTGGTTTACAAAGATTAAAAAGAAAACTGATGATTTGTTTGGTTTTATTGAATGAGTTGCAGAGAGCTTTGATGATGAAATTGTTGGAATAAAAAACCTGGGCTAGAGTTTATATAAGGCTTAAAGTCAGTTATAATTTAGTCTTTGAATGTAATTGTAATACAATGTAATCTATTAATTAAGAATTGTAATTGTAATACAATTTAAATTGGTATTCCATAAAGGAGTCTGCATTTTTTGAAAAAAAAAATACAATTTAGTCCAAAAATATGGAAAACTTTTGTATTAACCCAAAACTTATTAAACATTTATCTGTTATCTATTAAATAAGTATTGCATCAAGTTGTTGAATATGTTTGATTAAATCCATAATATGTTAATAACACTATTCTTTTTTGACCAAAATGCAGGACATTTTTTATACCATTGAAAAGCTTTAATGGCGCAAGGTCGCAAACGCCAATTGACCTGAGAGTCTATATTAGAGCTATATACATTAGTCTATCAAGGGGAGATGCCTTTAGTGTAGAAAATCTACCTTCAACCGATGACCTTCAACTTCCTCAGAAGCCTGCCACTGCTGCCTATTCTTGAAAAACTTACAATTGAAACTTCCAAGGGTTGTATCCATTCCCGTTAAATGGCATTTTTTTTATGTCAAATGCATAAGGCTTGAATCTGTATTGTTGAGAGTCCAGCTCTTCTTGGGTTGTAAATTAAATTTTCATTTTCATCCACAGATTTGCAAATTCATCAAACATCTTATCCAAGAGCTGATGTTGACACAAAATACTCTGTCAAATAATGAGAATGAGGCACTCCGAATCCAACCTACCTGGATAAGTACCTTAACCTAATTAGAAAAACGATGTATACTACAGAATCAAAAATAATTATCTCTTTTGTAAACCACAACGCGTGTGATACCCCATGAGAACGCCATGTGCAATTGTCAACATAACCTCTTGGAGCGTGATCCTGGCGATGTAAGTGTGTCTCACAAAATGAGTCTTTCCAACAAAAATATACAACATCTTCTGCTAGAAGATCTATTTCTTCAACCGATGCATTGTAACCTAACACACACAAAAAAATGCAACTGTGCAGGCACTCTTACTACTCTAATTCGAAACTCGGACTTCAAACAAGAATAATAAAAATTAGTTTTTACATCGCAAAAATAACAAACATGTGTATGAATATGAGAGCCATTTAAAACAAAAAGGGGGTGGTGGGATCCATGATAACATAAGATATGTTATGTGATTATAGATCAACATGATTAACCAAAATTAGTATCTAAGATCTTGTGACTGGCGGCTATTAGTTACACTATATATAACGATCATTCTAAAAGAACTTGCGATTCTTTTTTTAGCTAAATACTTCATGTTTTCATGCTTTTCACACTTCCCAAACACACACAAATTTGCGACCCCTTTGTTGTGACAAGCTAACAGGTCTTGCCTTTATTTTCATATCGAGAGAGACACAAAATGTTGAATCAGTTAAAAGAAAAAACAAATTAGCATTAATTAAACCTATAGAAACACAAAATAATGGATCAAGCTTTCATACCTTACACACACACACCATGGAGAACTAAAAGTATAAGGGGTGATTCATCAAAAACTGAAAATATATGGTGTGATTTATGCAGGGGGATGGTGGGAAAATTTCGGTTTTCTCTGATTGGAAGCTAAAACGATTAAATTAACAAAGCTGGGATTTCGATTGATTTATGGATGTTGGGGGATTAGGTGGGTTTAGAAATTGTCAAGGATTGGGAGGGAGTAATTTGAATTAGGGGTTTTATAGTTTGGTGTTGAGGGTGAGTTTATCACGGGGGGTTTGTAGTGGTTTGTTAATCATTGAGTGAGTTTTTGGTGGGGGTTATATTGTCTCTTTTTAGCGCCGCGTGAGTTTTTTTATCTTTTTTTAATATGTGTTAATAAAAACGTTTTTTTTTAAAAGTTGTAGGACAAATTAGGAAATTACTAACTCTATATATATATTTTTTTTAAAATCTAAGCTAAAAAAAAAATTACTAAATTAAGTATGATTTAATTTTTTTTAAATGCGAATACCACACTTGACGTTTCCCTTTATAAAGTAAAAGACAGAGGATTAGTCCTTTTGGGCGTGTGTGCGATATTTTAGCAAGGAAAAG
This sequence comes from Tanacetum coccineum, assembly GCA_026074375.1. Lineage (NCBI taxonomy): Eukaryota > Viridiplantae > Streptophyta > Magnoliopsida > Asterales > Asteraceae > Tanacetum > Tanacetum coccineum. The sequence goes on along the minus strand of BQNB010002251.1, from coordinate 3,141 downwards.
ATTTCTCAAAATTAGACCGGTCGCTCTCCTAAGACCTCCTGAAAGAAGTAAACTTATCCAGAATAGACCATGTTGCCTGGTCTCCTAAGTCGCCTAACTTTTTTTTTCCACTTTTTATCTGTAAGTTATTTTCAACATGTAAAGTCACTTTTTGCCAAAGTCGCCTAAAAAGTAGGTTTTCCTAAAACAGTCTGCAAAGTAACTTACATACAAAAGTGAAAATTTTTTAGATAACTGGTTCTAACTTTTTAGACGTTTACTTTTTGAGGTCTAGAAAGTATAAACCTTTAGCGACCGTCTATTTTGAGAATATTCCTCTTATGCAAATGCCTCTAATAAAAAAAAACAATGGGTTGGATGACTTACAAATCTGTAATATTCCGACTTATTAAGTCATGATTTCATTTCCCAAATTCTCGAGCTTTATCCTTTTTTTTTTAAATAAACTTAAATGGCTCGAAATTCCCAACTCATTTATAGGCTTCAAGAGTTCAATACAATACTTTATAAACTTGACCCCTTTGCACGAAAATGATGAAATGTAATTTTCTGGGGCCTTTTAATGATATACTAAAGGGAGGATGTTATAATGCAAACAATCCCGATAAAAATCATGATGCAAAAATCAAATAATACACTTAAATTGATACATTTGGTGGTGGCATGCTTATGTCTATTTTCTAATTCAAACAAACATTAATGCCACAAATATGCACAGTATCTGGCCACACCAGCAAATACTATAACTTTCTAAGGTTCTACATGCCGAGAACAAGATGATCAAAATAAATAAATAAAAGGATTTAGTTTGAAGGATCTTGTGGGTCTTCCTCGTCGTCCATGTTCTCAGGTTCCTGAAGCATGTTCATTAACATGTCAACCTGGTTCTGCAACAATGCATTCTGTCGCTCAACATCTGCACGCTTGCTTCGTTCATCCAGTAGCTGCACTTGCAGATGTTCAAGCACACGAGAGTCTTCTTCTAACTGCTCGTTAAGGCCATCAATCTCTCTGTCCTGTAATATTAGTTCATGTGCATAGTTCAATCAGCTTAGCAATTTCATGACTGCGAGGTAAAGTTGGGAAATTGGGCGGGTCATGGGTGAGACATGTGGATAACATGTCAATACATTTAATCTACCATGCACATTAAGTGACTTTGAACTTGTTTAAAGCATTTCCTTGAAAGCAATATCTTTATTTAACCCGTTAAACCCATTAATAAATAGACGCGCTGGAAGTGTACCTTTCTGTTCATTTCTTGAACAGCAATCCTTCGCATGCTTTCAACGACATCCACATTTACAAGCTTCCGTTTCTTCCCAATGAGCCATCCTCGAGGGTAACTGGCAGTGTCAAAGTCGGGTGGAGGAAGTAAAGATTCAGCTGAAGAAGCTGCTCTACCATTCAAATCCATTATTGGTTCAAGAGGTTCAAAGAGAGCCTTACGTTTCTCTGAAAGAACAGTTGGCGGTGGAGTTGTTTCTTCCATTTTGTCGTCAGTTGAATTCTCTTTGTTCTCGGCCGTTTTATCAGCAGTGTCATCTGTAATATCCTTGTCCAAAATTTTCATACTAGCTGCAATCATAAAGCTGCTAAATCAATAAAGAAGAGTTAACATGTACAACGACCCCTAACTATTCCTTAAACTTTATTACTATTGCAATCATAAGTCTTGGTATAAAATCTACACTTCTCGCCTCAACAAGTTAATATTAGTTTATATTAGTTATCCACTTGGAAGATTTTCATGGTCGTTACTAGACAGATAAGTCCAGATCTCAAGTAAAAATGAGATATAATACCAGAAAGAGAAGTTATAGAACAGGAATGCTTCTTCTAACCTAACAAAAAAACTTGTAGTGTAAAGCAAGATATAAAAAAGGTAAGGGTGACCCTATTTAACTTATAACCTAAGATTTATAGCATACACAAATCTTTAGTCTCTTAACTTGTTTTGTAACTTCTTAGCACACATTATAGTATAATACGCCATACGTGTTATATGTGACAAATTCTGGCATGTGAATCGGAGGATGCAAGTCACTACAAATTCTATCCATTTCATGCCTTGCCTAGTGCACAGATTACTCCCAACGAAAAAAACACTACAACTACTCTTTTTTATTAACGAAACTATTGGTTCATTTTATTCAAAATAAGCAAACAGAAAATGTAATGGCCTTGGCCAGAAACATACATTATTTTATCCAAAAAGATTTGTAATAATTGTAATTTCAATTACAAATAGTCTAATACACTTTCTAACTTTAATACGTGCAAGTAGATTAATCTGTTGTGACAAAAGTATGGCATATCTTGGAAGAGCCAAAAAGAGCACGAGGTAGCATTATTTTATAAAAACTCTAGACTTTTGTTATTGAAGATTGACCTTTACGACTCTAATCAACTTTCTCTTTTTACGACTAACTTCACAATCAACTTAGTGTAATAAGACAACCAACTCCACCGCTCAAATATACCCCACTTACACACAAATATACCAGATGTAAACAAAACAACTCACACAACTCAAATTAGGCCCACAAAACACTCCCAACAACTCGGTCTAGTAGTCGACCGAGAAGACGCGTTGTGTGAAGGTCACCGTAATAGGGAGGACTCGGTCTTGGGTGCCCAAGACTCGGTCACGAGTCTCCTATTACGGATGGTTTTTTGTTGTATCAAACTCCAAATTCATTCACAAATCACAACCATGATTATATATATACATAAAACATGCATGGATCTACTACTATGCACAACAAACTGAATTCAACCAAGATTCATATATCACAAATAAAACATGTTACTTGTAAGTTATAACAACAAAACATTAAAACAAAAACATACCTGATCTTTTACGAGATTTCCAGAAAACAGGAGTAGAAGACACAGGAGAAAAACCATTAACAACACCAACAGCAACACTTTTCTTATCTTCTTCCATTACCAAACTCGATCAATATATTATGAAAAATCAGAAGCTAACTAGTCAACTTCACTAGATATTAAAGGAAACAGAAAGATTTGAGAACAAGGGTTTTTTAAGATAGATAGCTTTGGTTTTGTAGTTGTGTTGTTTAATGTTGTTCTTGTGAAACGTGTTGTTGTCGCTAACTCACAAGTCTTTATATGACA